>BLKR01009898.1:0-80513 GCA_011170035.1 Teleogryllus occipitalis | reverse complement strand
CAAAGTGCAACTGAGAACAAACAGAGGTGATGGTAGGAGCGCCAATTTGCCACTGCGAGTGTGCCTTGGATGATGCATCCGCGAAAAAGGCGACAATCTGTCACGAAATAGGGTAATGGTGCCTGTGCCGTCGTTTATTGTCACGGTAATAGCGGTGGCAATTGTCAGTGTTTAATCCAAACGCTGTTGCGAAATATTGACATTGAAAACCCTCTCATGGAGTTGGGCATGAAGTTCGCAGATGGTACGATAAGAGACACATTTTTATAATTATTGGATCAGATTCATGATCTATTGTCAAAGAAAAAAAACAAAAAAAACAACAACCGAAATTAAGAAAAGATGGTCAACAAGTAAGTAGTACGTGGAATCTAAAATATGAGAAAGCATAATGAGCCTCTAAAATTCCAAAAATCTCAAAATCGCTACTCGTTATTTGAACAATGTTATTGTGCACTTACGAGCTCCTTAGCTAATGCTTTGTCCTCAATTCAATTGCTTACATTCTTCGTGATATTGTCTAAATTGTCCAATTTTGAAAATTATTAATTATCTGATTACCTTTCATGTTAAGAAAGTGCAAATTTTGACGTCAAATTTGCTGAATACATCGTTGCTCCTTAAAGTTCAGTCTACGCAAAATATCTACGCAATCGATTCTATTATCGCAATCACGCGTAGTAGTGAATCCAATAGAATCATTTACGGCGTTGGATAATTCCTATTAGTTAACATTGACGACCGCAAGGACAAATAGTGGTCGAGACAATACTATAGCGATGCTGGAGCCAACAATGTTGGAGGAGGAGACGAACCGACTCCCAAATACACACGGCCACGAGAAGGTCAGACGTCTAGACGTCTGAAACAATCGGGGATTTCCCAGAGTCGGGTATGGCAGCCCCTGGCGATGATGGTAATGGAGACTTGCAGCGGTGGTTGGAAAGCAAGCGTTGCTTATCAGCTTATTCGGGGACGAATTTTTTGAAATCTTTCTTCTAAATGTTACGTTGGATTTAATAATTGATGTGATGTCATTCGTCTGTTAATTACTCATTCAAAAAGTACATCTTGATGAAAAAAATACTGGTTAAAATTACTGGCGTCTAAAAGCGGTGTCATCTCTAAGTTCAGAATTGAATTTTTGAAGTACGTCTGAATGAGTTCTGTTATATGAATATTTAAAATTGTTAAAATTGATTTGATAACGCATATTGACAGGAACTGAAATCTATATCCAACTATACACCAGATCAGAAAAAAAATAGAATCCAATCATGGAGAGAGGATTTAATACAGAGATTTATTTATGAAATTATCGTTAATAATTCCATATTACTGTAATTCCGTAAACCCTGTTGATACCTGTATATAAAAATGTAAGATAAATGCGAGGTGGGAATGTGAATGAAGGAAAGGCAGGGAAGAAAAACAGGAGAATAAAAAATGTTAGGAAAGTAAGCAAGGACTGAACAAATAGAAATGACAAGAGATCCAAGTACTAAAGAGGAACCGATACCGTTGGGAAATAAACCCTACAAAGTTAAGAATTCGCTTTCTAAGAACGTTTTGTGATATATAGGGTAAGTAAACAGTTTCTCAATACAGAGGACTACTTTACATCCATCTATTACTAAAGTCGTCTAATCTAATTGCATTCACTTTAGAGTACACTATTGTACTCCGCATAAGATTTGTGTTGACAAGGTTTCACCTGTTAGAATGGGCACTTCTAATTAGTTTCTATCACCCTTAGTCCTTTCATTTTGTGAATTTAAATACCTACTTGAGATAATGAGCACAATCTGTTACTATCAAGTGGAATTAATTCAATTACGACATAATAACAACTGAATTCTATTTATTGGCTTTGTCATTACTTTTTTAACACTGCATATGTGAACCTAAATTAACTACAATTATGAAATTAATTCAACATTACCATTTAAGTATATAACTTTCATGCCTTCAACATTTCGAGTCTGGGAGGTAGCATGATAAATATTAAGAGTCGTTACCATTCATTTATCCGAATGGTTTTGGTATTTACTGAATTGCGAGTTGACAGCAAAAGGGAGTGACACGAGAAAGTATAAACGAAAAGGTAGTCAGAGGTGTGAAGTGTCTGAAATTAAGAACTGGAAAACTGAACATGTTCCGTGTTTGTTGCTTCAGGACTTTGAGCGTTTCCAAGAACTTCGTATTTTTGCTTCTTATTTCTTAGGTGAAATAAGCGGAGAGGAACTAAAGATCCTTTGCCTTTGATATCGTCTACTTTCTGATGTGTTTGACTTTGCTTTTGAAGTCGTAAACTGTTTCAAAAAATTTAATTTTAAGACGCTCAGGACGGAAATGAATTGTTTTCGTTTCGTAACGTTGACCATTATTCATGTTTCCTGTATTAAAATGTTTGAAGTACTCCGAAATACATGCATTAAATATAAGTATTTTGGGAACTATCAATTAATGTCTTGTGTAAGATATGGGAGAAAAGTTCCATTTAGAATATTACGAAAGAATTAAAGAATTGGATTACATCCAAAAATGAGACATCTTGAATTAACGCATGGCTAGGAGCATAAATTGCTGCTAAGAAATAGATTAAAGTGTCGACGAGTTCGTAGACCTCCAACAACGAAAGATCTTTGGTGCTTAACAACCAGAATTCGATAACAAAACTTTCGAAAGTTCACAACAACAAACTATTAAAGAATAAATGCGAAACAAAGTACAACTCACTCTAGAGGAAATATTACGTCGCCCGGCGGATCAACAGCGTATTGGCTTAGGATTCCGACGGAACCGCAGGTAACACACCAGTTCTCCGGATTTACAGGTTCATTCGTTCAGAAGCACTCCTTGGTGGTTTACTGGCTTCTGAATCCCGGCTTACTGGTTTTATTCCGGCCGAAGTGCTTGGATTTTCTGCCCTTCGAAACGAGGCGGAAATACAAATAAAATTAAAATAATATATGGGGAGGAAATAAATATAGGAGCGGCCCATAAGAATGTCTTGGCTACTGTAGATTTTTCGCCCATCGGAAATTCACAGTAGACATGTCACTCTTGTGGCATGTAAAAGAACCCTGGCGGGTGCCCGGGAAAAGTAAATCCCTTTGACAATATTCCGCCGGGATATCACTTTCTCTCATTCAGATAGTTCGAATATAGTTAACTGAGACCGACACCGACATCTGACGGATAAAGTGAGAGTCACACCCCAGGGACGTCAGGGGACCGCCCGCGAGGCACGCCGGCTCGAAAGGTTCCCAGACCCGTGTCGGAGGTAGACTTCTAAGGAAGACTCGGTAGAAAATGAGGCTGACATCCAACTGCTTTGAATATCCTCTTAAGGGGATTGCCAAGGATCGCATGCGATCTATGTGTTTCTACTACTACTACGTTCAGAAAGATTTGTAATGGGAGAAGGGGTATTCGCCGAATCATTATCCCGCATGTCTTCAACACCCAACCGGTAGGAAGTAGAAAGCCAGGAGCTCCCATTAGGGGGCGGCCCATAAGAGGGTGGCGACAGCGGGAGCTGGCAGTAGACCACGGAACGAGTTTCAGAGAAGCCTCTCTTTATAAATATGTTCGTGGCCACGCTCAGTTTAAAATAATTCCGCACATTCATCTCGCCCCGCGTTGCATAAGGCTGGCCTCGCCCCTCCGCCTCACCACCACCACCACCACCACCACCACCGCCACCGCTACCGCCGCCGCAGTCGTGTAGCTGCTTGCGCCCACGTGACCCCGCCACATTCCCTCGAAGGTGGGGCGGAGTGCTCCAGCTTCTCCGCTGGCCAATGGGAGGGCCGCCCCGCCGGAAATTTTTGCCCGCGCCTTCGTAAGCCCCTAGTCTGGAGAGGTGCCCCGCTTCTCCTCTTTCCTCCTGCTTCGCCAATATCTCCTCACGTCGTCTCCTCTGTTCATTGCCAGACCCCCGCCATCCTTCTCCTGGACTCTCGTCTTCCGCGCCCGCCTCCACCGCGCCGCTGCTTTCGTACCTCTGTCCCCGCCCCGCCCCGCCCCGCCCCCCCCCGCCCCGCCCCGCCCCGCCCCGCCCCACCCTGCCCCGCCTGCTCCTCGCGGACCACGCCCTCTTGCAGCCGCGGTGCACCGGGCGCGGATGCGCCGCTTCCTAATATGTACCAAAGTTCCTGGAGTGCATACCGTGCGATTCGTTCAAGGGTGGGGTGGGGGTGAAATTCCTTCTTCAGGACATAGTTTCTCTCCGCACAGACACACACAAATCAGGAAAGATTTATATGCACGGAATATTACGTGTGGAATCATACAATGCTGAGTTAGTGGAAAATTGTTAGACAATCGCGTGCATTAACGCACTTTTCAGAGGAAATGCTAGCTCGGAAATAGAAAAGAAAACTTTCTCTGTTTCATTCTCGCGGACTCTTCCGCCATTTTCCCACTACTTGAACCTCTAAGATTTAAGCGTGAAAAGGGTTTGAATTTGCAACATAAGATTATTAATTTCGTGAAGTGCTGTAAGAATATTTATGCACACAAACCGGCGTTTCTATAAATATTAAAGAATAATATTATTTATTATTAATTTTAATTATACTTTAATATTAAACTATGAGTATGTTGTCCAATGTGTTACCGACTGATTGCTCTTATCTCCGTGGCTTATATCATTCTTTATAAAATACCTATCTGGCAATAAAAAATATATTCATCCCTTCTTTCTGTTTTCATCGCTAAACTAAATTTTAATGTCTGGATATTTAGTGTAGGTTTTACATTCAATTTTTTTAAGATAATTTTCACACTAACTCAATTATCTGTCATTTGACTATTATTATATAGGATGTTATGGAAGAGAGTTTCCTACTTAAGTAGCCCTAACTTTATTTTGAAAAATATAGCTGTGGTCGAAAGCTTCGGAGTTTTGTCGTACTGGTGTATTTTATTAGTTCTCCTTAAAATAAGTGGAAGAAAGGAAGCAAAATGAATATATACTTTCATAGCCCTATCATCGTCTTACGTACGAACTTCAAATTATTCTGAAAAAAAAAAAAAAATTGCGGCGAAGAGCTCTCGACTTAAAAAATATCGTGTGCAGCTTAGTTGCTGGAAGGGGATGCGGACTTTATCTTGAGCCACTCTCAAGTAGCTGTCAGCACGAGAAGAGAGGAAGACGCAACGGAAGGGATATACTGTACAACCGGAAGAGGTTAAAGAATTTTCATTTTGGCAATTTTTGGTCTTCCGAGACCTCTGAATGTTCTGAATCAATACACAAGTGAGGAAACCAAGATAACCGAGAGAATACTATTGTTTGTGAGGAATTTGGATTATGAGAATTAAGAAACGCTTTTTGGGGGTATGGACATTAGTCGTCAGAAATATTAATATTAAATTTTAATTGAAAGAAAATAAAAAAAATAGAAAATTTACTTGAAGATATTTGAATCTTCTTAAAAATTTGACATGGAGCACTGTGAATGTTGAAAAGACGCCTAAAAATCCATGTTTCATGAGGATTTTGCAGAGAATGATTCGATTCATTCGGATCCTCGTCTGAAATCCTAGGAATCTCCGACATCACAGACGCTCGGAGACGCTCACACTCTGCACCACAGCTCAAGCAGAGACGAGAGGACTGCGTATCCATCGGGAGCGGAAGCACTGTCGCACTGTCGTC
The DNA here is from genome assembly GCA_011170035.1 of Teleogryllus occipitalis. Classification (NCBI taxonomy): domain Eukaryota; kingdom Metazoa; phylum Arthropoda; class Insecta; order Orthoptera; family Gryllidae; genus Teleogryllus; species Teleogryllus occipitalis. The sequence continues at coordinate 74,845 of BLKR01009898.1, read as the reverse complement.
GCAAGCAGCACTTGAACGTCGCACCGAACCAACGCACCTAACGTTGCTTGGACGAGCTGTGAAGCCGACACTGGATCTCACTGTCGACGCCGAAGCGACCGCCACATCGCGAGGGAACACTCGTCTTCCAACCTGGGTGCTGGTGCCGAGATGCGACACGAGGAATCGGGCGTGGGGAAAACGGGCTGGCGGTGGAGTTTTACGAGATTACCCCCCGTGTAATACCACCACCAGCTCCTTTCCCACGATCGTCATGAATCGGTCACTTGTCAAAACCATGGTCGCGAGTAGTTGAATGGAAACTACGGATGCCCGGCTGCGCGTTCCGGACTCTTCGGACTGTTCCACATGTCAATTGGGAGAGCGAGGGGTGTGGCGCGGCGCGGCGCGGCAGCTAGGCCCGCGGGAGCGAGCGACCCACCTACCTTATCGGTTGTCGTTGGGTAGGCAGATGGCCGGAACGCGGGCACCGGCGGAGGAGGGTGGCTTGCCTTCCAGTCACTGGACTACCACGGAAATTCGAATGGCGGTTCGTCGGCGCGCGCGCCCTAGTCTTTCGCGGGGTGGCTGCTGCACACGGCACCCAGCGCGCGGTGCAGAGGCGGGGCGCTCGGGAGTGGGGTCCTCGCGACTAGGAATAGCCCACTGGCTCACACGCCGGCTATTTTCGGGGGCGGCGGGGAGCGGCGGGCCCGCGCCGCCGCCTCCGCCACCCCTCCTCCCCCCGGCCTCCCCGCTACCTCCCCGCCGGTGCAGCCTCCGGCCGCCGCACCTCGCGTCTCTCTGTCAGGTGGATTGACGAATGTTCGATTATCACCCACCAACAAACAACCCCGGAATGACTATTGCTTCGGTACGTTACTTACTTTCCTCTTCTCGTGTGGTATGAATCAAGGAACTCAGAGTGTCGAACTCAGTGTGTTGATCGATTGCTGAAGAGATTGGTAGTTGACATGTGTCACGGGACTTGTTGCTACTTGGGGGGCCGAAAAATTGACGCCATGGTAGATGTGGGTAGATGACGTCATGTGGGGTAAAGAGCGTACATAGTGAACCGAGACAGAAGGGGTGTAGGAATTCATGCCAGAATTAGCGTGACGTCATTCAGATTTGATGCCAATTTCCGCGGAGACTAAACAGTTTTCCCAAATCGAAAATGTTTATAATATTTTCGCCTTCAAAAAGTTTATAAAACACATTTCAAACTCTTTGTCGCAAATATTTACAATAATGAGTAGTACCTGTGTTACATTAACATGTATTCTTTATCATTTCAGAATATCAACCGTTCTGCGTGGTTTCATGTCAATCTTCTTTACTTTTGAAAATATACATCCAACCAACATTATGTTTCATGCTATGCTACCCTAAAAATCGAAGCTAAAGGAAATTCCAGAATGTAATTTGGCGGAGGTAAATGAATAGTTTTCTAAGTACGCGAGGATTTCTTTCTGAAACCTGTCGTTTGGCCAGAAGTACATTTCCCTTGCCAGAACTTGTAATAGCGACAAGCTTATCAAGCATCAGTCCGAACAGAACGGAGTGCGATAGGGTGCGATAGATTTCATCAAATGAGGCTTCAAACAGCTAATAGCATTTTGAGAAAATATTTTTATTTTTCTGAGTGATTTAGTTTTATTTTTGATTATACTGAATTGAAATAAGGCCAAGTTATTTTAGACACTGAAAACGTTTTTTTTACCATGTCCATGTCTCTGCCATTATCTTTGTAAGAAAGAATGTTTTTCGAATATCGTCTATCTGGGTGACCGAGATGGTTAAGAGACCCCTATCAACTAAGGATATAGGTTCGAAGGGTCACGGATTTTAAGTCGATCTTGGGCGTGAATATTTGTCTCTTGTTCTTTGTGAGTGTATTGTCGCGGTGGGCCTTGTGTTCTCTTCACCGCAGATCCGAGGAACTCGCAAGTGATTTGTTCAAGATGCACTCTATTGAGGTGTGGGGTGTAGATGGTGACTCGGGTTGACCTGAAGAAACTTTCCACTTGCGAAAAGTATGTTTTCTGAAATCTTCGATCGATTAACATACTGGTGTTTTCTATAGAAAGTGTTTGTCAAGACAATTTAAAAAGTTATATTTCTGACTGTTAAAGGTACGAATCTAATATTTATTATACAATTTAATACAGATTTCAGTAAATGATCACAGTGTGACTAGGAGCTCTTTTCTCCTTAGGACTGTTTGAAGAGTTGACTGTCTCATTAGAATGTCTCAAGAAAAATACTTTTACGACAAAAAGGTCGCTTCTCAGGGATTTTTCCATTCCTTTTGGTCCTAATAGATAATATACAAAGTATCAAACTTTTATTTTATCACGAAAGTTTGTCTATGAAGCTCTAAAACTTTACAAATAGTTACAAAAATGTAAAATATTTCGATCCCCCCCCCAGAAATTTTATACGGTTACCAATGTGTTAAAAATAGGCTATATACATTCCTACGGACATGCATCCAGAGAATATAATTACAGATCATTATTAACTTCACCCTTTGCCACATATGACTGGAGACAAAAAAAGTACAAAATGATTCAAATTTGCGCTGATTCCAAGCTTTTGATAACACTCTTTGACAGTTACTATACATTCACAATAATGATTTAAAAGTTTACTAGAACGATGAACGTAAAATTGAATTCTTCTTTGGTTCTTCTCGACTCACTTCTTCTTCTTTCCCTCCTTCTTGTTCTTCACCACATTTATCCTCTCCTCTTTCTCATTCTTGACATCCTCCTTCTTTTCCCCTTCTCCTTCTCCTTCCCCTTCTTCATCTATCCCTTGTCACCCACCTTCTTCTTCCTATTTTCCTTCTTCTTCTTCCCCTCTTCATTCTTCACCACATTATTCCTCTCTTTCTCCTTCTTGACTGCCTCCTTTTTCCCTTCTTCTTCCCCGTATTTTCCTTCCCCTTCTTCTTCTTCTCCTCATTTTCATCTCTTCCTTCTCCGCCCCCTTCTTCTTCTTCTTCTTCTCCTCCTCCTTCTGCTTCTCTGTCTTCTTAGTCTCTTTCTTCTGATCATTGTCCTCGTTCCCCTTCTTTTTTTCTTTTTTGTAGTCATTCTTTTTAATTTCTGCCTTTGTTGTTTCCATTCTCTGCGTCCTTTCCCCCTATTTCTTTTGAACTTTCGTGATTTTTATTTACGCTCTTACGTCTTAAGAAGAGGAAGTTCAGTAAACGTGCGCCGGCAGAAGAGCCGTATTGTAAACGTGCGAATTTTCGGCAGAAGAGCCGTATTGTAAACGTGCGAATTTTCGGCAGAAGAGCTCTTAATGCCGAGTCCTGGTAACGAAAAAGTGGATAAATCTTGTTCTTGTATATAGTAAATTACTTTTAACCCTACCACTAACACCTTTATAGCCAGAATACATGTTCTGTGGGTACTCGATACCGAAAAATCGAATAACGGCAAAAGATCAAACGTTTAACGTCTGTCCGTGATCAACGATAGCGCCTAAACAGTTCAGACGATTTTCTCCAATATTGATATTCCCAGTTCGATTTAAATGATCTCGAGGCTTTGGGAGTTTCAAACATATTTTGATATTTTGGATACTTTACATAAGTCTCAACATTTTCAAAAATTTTCTCTAAAATGGCTCCAATTTTTTTGCTTAAATTTTGTCCCATGTTAGCGTAAAGGATGCTTAAGAAAATGGTGCAGGTGTCATTGATCCTTGATATTTTGAAAAATGCAAAGTTCAATTTTTTCAGCGTATTCCTGCTATGTACAATATTGGAGAGGCTTTTTCCTTAATAAAATCTATTCGTTTATGACAATTCTAGAAATAAGACGAAGTACAGTTTTTCGAAAATATGGATAGTTCTTTCGTAATTTTGTTTTAAATAGAATACATTTTTAATTTTTTAAACTATATTTATCTCAGAAATGGTTCCAATTTTTCTTAAAACTATCTCCTCATATCTATCAAAGTACAGTAAAAAACTGTTACTAACCTCAAATCCGGCAAATTGTTTGTATTTGTGAAAATTGTATTTAAAAATTACAAAATTGAAGGTAGAGATTTTTATCTTAAACAAAATATGTTCCAAAAGTCAGGTCTTTAAAAAGGTCACGTACAATTTTTTGAAAAACGAGTCGTTTTCGCGCAATTTGTGCTTGAAATTAATTCAAATTATTAGTAAAATCTCAAAAATTTCAACTTTTTTCTTCTGATGTTTTCTATGGATAGAAAAAGGAACGCTTAAGAGAATGGCGCAGGTCTCTTTTTCTCTGAACTCTCTGAATTTTCGAAAATTGCAAATTTATAAACAATGCGAGAAAGTACATGCTATTGTATCTCCACTAGTTTGCTCTAATTTTTCAATCCCAATTTGTCAGTTTTTTGTTAGAATAATCATATACTTAAATTTCTTCTGCTTTGAAATACAGAGACATCACTTATCAGAAAGATCACTACTATTAAATATATTTTTAAATTTTGAATGAGAGATATCTAAATATGCTTACTATTTATCCATATTTTATATTGTTTTGTTATTTAATACATAAATATCAATGTTTGTTCTTCGTATTTTATGCTCAACCATAGAGTTCATCTGTTTGAGATAAAACTTTGTCAAATTGTTGCTTGCACTTGCGCGAAGAATAATGGCATAGTGCAATGGGAAAATGCGTATGTTTGTCGCACATAGCCACGCTTTGATGATTATTTTATGCCTTTATGCTGTCCCAAACGCCCCTGAACAGAAGATCTATGCAACCCGCCGCACCCTTAAGCATTAACCGTGTCTTCGCTGCATATTCTGCCCCTGAGATTGTAAAATATCAGTCGGAATTATTTCTTGAATGATTCTTGGACAAGTAAATCATAATTTCTCCAAGACAGTATCTTAGCGAATGCGTGCCCAAACTTGAGTGCGAACGTTTTAACAATAGGATACTTGACAACCACGTCCAAACCAGGACAGAACAAACCCATACTGGAGAGAAAGTCTTTCATCTATTAAAATTATTGTAGAGCGTAAAACGTGATTAACAATCATGTAACCAGTAGCGTATAAGTGTAATACCCTGCATTGCGAAGCATTGCCGGTCGTCTAGTAAATATTTTTTTCATATTTTCAATCATTATTGCTATGAGATCTAACAAAATTTATGAATCTTCAGCATATTCATCCAATACCCGAGAACATTTCACGCACTAATTATTTGTATAAATCTTAGAATATTATATAATGTTGTTTAATAAATATGAGACATATAAATGTGTTACAGTTCGTGCTATTCATAATACTGTGGCCAGAACCTGACCTTTGATGACCTCAGGTACTATTTGTACCTCAAGTATATTGCTTATTGATACCTCAAGAGTATATTTACAGACAATAGCCAAAGGTTTGTAACATATTTTTAATTGGATCATACTTTATTATCCACGTCATTTTTAGTCATCCCCATCAATGGTACACAGTCTTCAGCTCCTATTTGACAAACGGATCTTTTCCTGAAAGGTGAAATTCCATAACAAACTATACACTCTCCTACAAATCGAAATTGGCGTTCTATAAGGAAGTCTAATGAGCTGATACCTTGTAACCTGATAATCTGATGAAGCCTGATCTTGTACTTATTCTTTACCGCTGACCTTATCACAACAAGATGGCAGCATATCTACAATCTGCGCAGATGACATAGCTGTATTGGTTTTTAACGACGATCCTAACAAAGCATCCTTGAAAAACATCTGCATGAAATTTGCTTATTGTTGAAAAACGGCGAATTCAACGAAATGAAACGAAACCAACACGTATAATTTTTACTAAGAAATAATACAAGCTTCCCGTAAAAATGAACGACACACAAATGCCATAAATCTGTAATAGTAAAGTAACTAGGCCTTCCCGTCGACCGAAAAATAACTTAAGAGAAATAACATCATGAAAAACTGAAAGAAGTTAGATCTGAATGTTGGAAAACTCTAATGGATGATCGGCAGAAATTCAAATCCTTCCTCTTTTTCTCTCTTTGTCTCTTTGCAATAAAATACTGTCCTAGATGGAGATATAGAAACCGGTATAGAGTTACGGATTGTAACTCCGGGGAATGGTTATTCAAATATCGAAATACTTTAGAGTTTCTCCGAACATAAGAAATGCCCGATGATGTGTTTCTAATAATACTTTACACATATATTTGCAGAGTCCCACCATCTTTCAAACCATCACAGCGTGCAGCAACGGGAGGAAAAAATACTAGAAAACCACTCAAAATATCTTGCATTACGACTAATCGCCCTAGTCTAGACAATATGTTGGCGCCCATTATTAAAACTAAATAGAAGAGACTAGACACGTTGTTCTCATAGCTCTCCCTCGGTGTTGGAACTATGCGAGTAAAACTTTAAATCCTCATTTGTTGCATTTATATCGCTTATCTCCACCGTCCTACAATTTATTTTTCATTTTTTCTTTACGTTATTTCTTCATTCTCCATACCTTCTTTTTTAGAAATTTCGTGTATTTTCGACTTAGGGGATTCAGATAATGTCTTTCGTTTTCGGTTTAATATGAATTAATGACACTTTTACGTAATTTCCTGTTTAGTGAATGAATTTCGTGTATACTGTATGAATAGAAGAAAAAATACGTTATATATAAATTTTCAACTTTAACATTCAAGGAAATTTCATTCTACTTTATTTCAATTTTGCAAACATTTTATTGGTCTTTTGTAGATATCTGGATATGATCTCTGGTTTCAATTTTCGCGAGACTTACCAAATACACGCGTGTGGTACATATCTTAGAATTTTTGTCTTATGCATAAGTGTTAAATAAGAAAATATTAGGTGTGACAGACAGTATGCATCACAAATCAGAAACAATAAGATTAGAAACAATATCTTTAGAAATCAATTCAGAAATTAATTTTATCCAAAACATTTCACGATATGTCAATACCCACGAATCTTTGAGATCATAAATTCATGTTTTTATTGGTCTTATCAAGGAAAATTATGTTGAATCGCAGAAACACATTTCCAAGTTAACAACCTTCGAGAATTCTTGTGTAATCTTGTCCCCATCGTGATTAAAACGCGGCCACAATGGCACGCTTTTCGCTCTCCAACGACGGGTGTTTCCTTTACATATTTCTGGCGTTATTTTCGTCGCCGTTTCCCGCGGAGCGTGCGTTCTGGCGCTCGCCGCCGCCGCCCTCGCCACCGCCGCCACCACCGCCACCACCGCCACCGCCGTCACCACCGCCACCACCGCCACCGCCGCCACCACCGCCACCGCTGCCGCCATCGCCATCGCCACCACCGCCGCCACCGCCGCCACCGCCGCCAACACCGCCACCGCCGCCACCACTGCCACCGCTGCCGCCATCGCCATCGCCACCACCGCCACCACCGCCGCCACCGCCGCCACCGCCGCCACCGCCGCCCCCGCCGCCACCGCCGCCACCGCCGCCACCGCCGCCACCGCCGCCACCGCCGCCACCGCCGCCACCGCCGCCACCGCCGCCGCCGTCACCGAAACCACCACCTCCCCCGACACCCTCTTCGCCCCCGCCCCCGCCGCCCCCACAGCCACCACCACAGCTGCCGCCACCTCCTCTGCTACAGCGTCCACCACCACCACCGCCGCCGCCACCGCCACTGCCACTGCCACTGCCACCTCCTCTGTTACAGTCGCCGCCACCGCCACCGCCACCGCCATCGCCACCGCTGCAGCTCGTGGCAGAGCCGCTGCCAACGCGCGCGACGAGCGCCGGCGCGGGTTCCATTAGGAGCGTCACGCTGCGCTGTGCACCGAGGCTTGCGCACGTACTGCAACTGCGTGATGCAACAGCTTCCGTTTACGAGACGCGAATCCAGAAATACCTCTTAGAATTTTTGTGGAATCTGGAATCAAATTTTGGTAAATTCATGTCAACGACAGCTAGTTTCTTACAAAAAGTGTATAGATTTTATAGATGTTGAATGAAATTTGAAGGGTTGGTGGTAGAAATCTGAAAAACATTTCACAAACTTGAGGAGCACTTAAAAAATGTGTATTTCACAACTATATTGAAAGTTTGAAAAATATCACAAGGATACTTTACCATCCTGTACTAGAGTATAGGGAGGAAAATATTGGAATCACATCACAAATACGATCTCCAATATTTCTGTTTCTTAAAATCACTGTTTAAGCTTTCTTCGAAACTTCTTTTGAACTTATTTGAACTTTCTTTGAGCTTCTTTTGAACTCTGCACACAGTCAGGATGAAGGTATATTAGCGCTATTTTAAATTTGTTTCAGATATATATTGAAAGGTAGCGAGATTAGTGCCATTTTGTACCCTGAAATCGGGATGTCCGTTTCGATGGATGTATCACGTATATCTCTGGCGGATTAGAAGCCTTTGAACTGAAACTTGGTAAATACGTCAGGATTAAGGTATAGTTGGGCCGTTCTGGAGTCGAGATTTGACATCAACAGCAAAACAGATGTTGCGAAATATCGATTTTCAATATTAAAACATCGACGTTAATGATACATCGACTTTCGCTGTTTTTAAATGTCGATATTTTAAAGAGGATTTGGTTACCTCTAACTTTCAATTCGTGCGCAACAAAATTTGACACTGACTGTGCATCTATAATTCAAAAACTATTTCTCCGGCCGTGTATCTGTAATTAAAAACAAACTTAAAAGATGCGCCTTCTTGTGCGAAATAAGAAGGAAATACCAGAGTCGGGGGCATCGGGGTCATCTCGGTCGAGAGATAGTCTGCTCGATGACGATAGAACAAACTGCGTGCGTTTGGTTCAAACAAATAACAGACAGTGGTACTAACAGTTATTATTTCGTATTTTTACTTGTGCATAATTGTGGTTATGTGAATTTTTCATCCACAAACAAAATAACGAAAACGCTTAAAACATCGACTTTAATTATTCGATGATTCCGGACGCGTCAATTACTGAAGTCATTAGTCCCGTAAGTGTTGTGCACATTTTCATTAGGAGAGCGGTGATCTTCCCCCACTGGATGGTGAGATCCGGCGCCGACCTGTCGTTCGACTAGCGGGGTTTTCCCCAACCATGTACCTCCCACCAGCGGGGCACCGACCAGGTCCAGACCCAGGCGGAGAAGATCTAAGTTCCGGCATATGTGGTAGTGTAGTGCATGTTAGTGTGTGTGTGAGTAAGGGGTGAGGATAGGACAATGAAGAGGAAGGACAGATCAGTATCCCGTTCGTTAGGGTACTGCTCCGACATTCGCCTGATGTTGATCGGGGAAACCATGGAAAACTACGGATTAGAGCAGCCGGCCGCTAGAATTCTCCTCGAGAGCGACTAAATTCGACCTAGCCCACAAGTTAGTGTCTAAAATCCTACCGCCGCGCCGTCGAGACTCGAACCTAGGACCACCCGGTCAGAGGCACTGCAATGACATCTGTTGATGCTCTCCAGGTCAACTTCAATATGTAGTTGTTTAAAACATCAACATTTTTGTAGAAACATCAATGTTTTGAAAACATCGACATCAATGTCACATCTCCATTCTGGTGATGATTAAGAAACTTTAATTCTGTGATGTACTGTGTATGAAGCCCTATCACATTTTCAAAATTTCTGGAAAATGGCTGAATATTTTTCTCGAACATTTTTCTCGAATACAAGAAAAAGCATTTATAAGTATGGTATAATTTCGATTTTTATTTAAACCTCTGGCATGTAGCTAAATGAAAGATAATCTTTAAAACACCATTTTTGTTTAGGAAGAACTTTGGGCTGCCTACTCAACCACATTTCGTGATTTTTGCTTAAAATGAAAGGACGTGGACCTCATATGTCTTACTGGTTACTATTATTAACAGGTTTCGTAATAATTATAAAATCTAATAATGAATAACCCAGAAATCTGTTCAAGACGGAAGAAAATGTTGGACCAAAACGATTTTTGTTAAGACACGTTTTACTGAATAATATAGTTCAGCAGAGACTTTTTGCCAAAGACATTTAACAAATATATTAATCTCATTAAGGTTAAGGTCACAGAATCACTCGACGGATAATATTGCTCCCAAATGTTTCCCATTTTATAGAATTTACTTAGATTAACCCGTAACTAATCAAACATAGAAACTAGTGCGCTACAGAACAGCACTGACTTTCCCGGACTAGTTAGTTTCCTAATCTCCATTCTCTGTGCTATCTTTTCGGTTTTGTCACATACTTTTCCTAGCTGCCATGTTTTGCCACCTAAAGGACATTTTTTCACATATTCTCAATTGTTCAATCCCCCATTGGTAGAACTGAAATATGACTTTAAGAGTATTATAAAAGAGTAAAATATGAATCTATAAGCAAATTGTCGTTGAAACATTCGGAGAGGTTTTTCGCAAAATTTCGTTTGAACGTGTCTGAAAATGCGCAATTTTGACCTTACACAAAAAAATAGTTTTCGAGAAATGTTATTCGATACGTGTATTACTTCGCATATACGTAGGTATACGAAAAAGTAAAAATGTATGAAAAAAATTGCATGTAATCCATTTCTCTTTGACCTCATTTGTAAACTTTTGAAACCTAGGACAAAATGGAATAGCGGAGGTCTTGGCGTTTGTAAAAAAGTTACTTCTGTATTCCCATAGATGTTGTTCATTGAAACATATTTTTTCCATATTTCTTCCATGATACTATTTATTTTCCATCACTGTAAATTAAAGAAAACTTGAAATAATTCAATATAATTTTGGTCAAAATTTCATGTCGCTTTCAGAGGCACTTATTTGACGTCTGACAATTTGATGTGAAACAGATGCGAGGTTTGAATATTCATAGAGAACTACAAATCAAAATTTTTCTCTCTTGTATTTTTATGGATTAAATATACGTTTTGCAATTTTATTGTGTGACTTTAGGGGTGATATAATATATTATATGAAAGTTTTGACTAGTTTTTAAAGCTTGATTATTGTTTGATATTAGTTCCCTAACCGTAGATAATTTTACCCATTGTTCATGTATTTGACGCTGAAATTCAATTCTAACCCAGAGTGGACGTGCAAACGATGAAGACACACGATAGCGTTGAGGAAAAGCATAACCACACGAACTTCCAATACACTTTTCCTCACGCTCTTTTGTAGACAGCTCACATACATTACGCCATTCAACTCTATAAATCGGTCAGAAATTACACAACATCTACAAAATAGTTCTAAATCCCTGTGCGAAGCGAGGGCAAGCAAATATGACGACAAATTTACTTTTAGTTCACCGCCTTCATCAATTTCCCGCATTTTTCTCAACGTCCAATATGGTTACCTCACCTCCGCTTTCTTCCGCTCCTTCGAGTAAAAATAGGCTTAATTTACTTGCCCCACTTCAGCAGCGTGTCCCTCGCGAGCCGGCAGCCTTCACTTGCAGTTAAAATTAGCAGCATGATTTCCAAGAGGAGGCTGGAAGATTGTTACCCGCCGGCCTTACATAATCCCGTACATGAAGTAAGATTTTTCTTGGCTGCCTCGCGGGGCGCGGAGGCAGGCGTGGGCGTGCGTTGGCCAGCAGCCAGACGCCGAAACTTATCGGATGACGCGGAATCTCGGAGCTCTCTGCACGACTCCGCTCGGATCCTCTATATTAAAACGGGCCGGCTTCTATCTCGCTATCTGGCCGCCGTCTCTCGCTACTTAATTGCGATTCGTCTTCTGTGAAGGTATGCGTTTTCCGTACGTCATACCGGCTGAGGTGGCTCAGGGCATCAACCAATGTTGCTGCAGTGTTTCTGACTGGGAGATACTAGGGTTTGATACTCGAAGGTGGGAAAATTTTCGATAGTAGCTAAATAGATAGGTTATGATGCGGTTAGCAAATGTTTTCCTGTATCCCTAAATTCTCATACAAATGAGTTACACAAGTCTCGATCTCATACAAATGAGTTACACAAGTTATGTGCTGCGTTTAACTCCAATCCTCTACATTAAAATTAGCCAATTGCTATCTCCTTATCTTCCTCTCTTTGATTTGGATTTCTTGCTAAACTTATGCGGTTGAAGAATCTCTTCTTCTGGAATGCCCCCTTCTTCCACGCGTCCACTTGGAAGTTGTTTCCAAGTGGAAGAACCAGAACCGCTCTGTCAAACCGGAAAATATCACTGTGCTGCACAAATTGCAGATGATAATCGGAATATTACAATTGTAATATTACTAAGGAATATTACAGTTGCCTGATGTACCATATTGCAAACCGAATCTGTTGAACATATCTTTTGTGTAGTATGTCTCAAGAGTCAAACTTTTTTCATCTCTTTTGATGTTAAAGTCCGACAAAATTAATTTTCTTATGTATTGCCTGATCATCAAATTGTATGAACTAATATACTCCATCACAGCGCGACCTAATAAAATTGACTAACAAATAAGGTTGAAAAACGTCCAATGCATAGAATTGGATGGTAGGTTGAAAGGGATTAAGGGAACTACTATTTCGAAAAAGTCATTGCAACATTATTAAAACTAGTGTGACTGAGATTTTGTGAAGGAGTTGCTAAAACAGCGCAAACCTTTAATCGAAATGATGTCGTGTTTATAGTAAATAGATATAGATATTGATAGAATTGAAATAAGACTTTAAGAATACTATAGAAAAGTAAAACCTAGACACACATACAAAATTTAAACAAAAAATGTAGTGCTATTTTTTGAGAAAATGTCATTTGAGCGTTTCTGAAATACGCAATTTCGAACTAATTTCCATAAAAAATTGAGTTTTCGAGAAACATCATAAGAAATTATTTTAAGCCCTTTTGCTCACAAAAATAAAATGTTTAAAAACGACTGTAATGTAAATATTAACGATATGAGAGGTGTTTTTCAGGGTGGAGCACGAATTCAGGTTTTTTCAGGGCGCGTCTCTATTTTATTGTTGAATGAAAATTTTATTGTCAATACAAACTCAAAGGAACATCTACTTCAAAGGAAAACATTCATTGGAGAATTGTTCTAACGCAGCACATCCTCCATATGTCCGCCATTTCGATTCGTAACTTCCTGCAAACGAACACTGACGTTAGTGGTAACCCTATAGCATATTTGTTCTGTGTCTTCCTTTCACTGAAGCTTGAAGAATGACTCTTCTGAGCTCCATTAAATCATGTAGGCGTTTCGGGAATGTTTTTTTCTTTAGATACCTCCAAAGAAGTTGCATAGATCGAAGTTTGGGCTATTAGGGGGCCAAAATTGTCCGTCATTGAAACGACCTGGAAACCTGAATAAAATGATCCGTATAACACAACGCTCGTGTAAGAAATCCAGCAGTGTTTGCAGTGAGTGGCCTTCGTTCATCTCACATGAACCATTGAGTGTTGACTGGCAACGCAGTAGGAAGAAGCTGTGGAACGAATATGTTGCGGAGTAAGCTCAAAAAACGCTCACGGTCCCAATGTCTTCAAAGAAAGAGGTCCAATAATTCCGTGTCTGGAAATTGCGGCCCACAGTGTAATCCTGGGAGCATGATGTTCATGAAGCACGTGTGGCTTTTCAGTAGCCCAAAAGCGTACCTTTTGTTTGTTTGCTACACCGTCCAAATCAAAATGTGCCTCGTCTGAAAACCAAATGTTGTTCAGAGTTTGTTGCCTATTCTCCGTTCAGCGAGCAGACAACAGTCGCTTCCGCTTGGGTTCTTCAGTGAGTTTCTGTGCAGAGGTCATCTTGTTCTATGTGGAAGTCACTTTTCAAAATCCGCTGAACGGAGCGTCTGAATATTCCCATTTGCACTTATTCCATACAACCTAGTTCGCATTTATAACACGATTTCAACTAATGCCCTTGGAATAGTCACTACGTATTTTTATCTAAGATGACAACCATACCATACTACTTGAATAGTATTTTTTCAATATTTTACACCGGCAGCATTATATTAATTACAATTAATCTTTTATTTATAAACGATTTTGTGAATATTGTGTAAAAATTATTTATAATTTTGTTTCTATAGACGCAATTATCATTTTCATATGATATTCAAAATAAACACTCTTCTTATCCAAACTTCATGCCATTATAACTGATTCCTCGCCCACTTGCCAATTTGAAAGTCAGCGAATACAAAAGGCACATTCTCCTTAATATTTACAAACTTTTGAAAAAATGTTATGACATAATGTTTAGAGAACATTTTCATGAACGTGATGTTCTTTTCTTTTTTATCACTTCGTTTTTTATAATCGATATTTTTGTGTCATGCGTGATTAAAAAATCTCCTTAATTTTTCAGTTTTTTTGTTTTGATTTTTCATGTGAAGTACCCCCAAAATTTAAAGATTTTTTTATAATAGCAGGACAGGAGGGGAGAGGGAACAGGGAGAGAGAGAGATACATTACAATATTGATCAATTAAGAAAGCAGGAAACGTCTGAAAGTACAATATTCGAAATTGGAGTTGGTACGTTTATCGCTTATTTATTTACTGATGTGGGGGAATTTTACCGCATTGGGCTTGATGAGCGTATTTCATCTTCTTTATTAGATAGTTAATTATCCCCGGATGCGACTCGAGGATAGATCGTTTGTTAAACAGTTTAGAGAGGCTTAAAAAATCATATCAAGTCTGAAAGTTCCAGAGAGAAGTCGTGCAAAGTAAATGGCATCCTGGATTAGGCTCCTAGGCTGATGATCCGATACTTTTACTTCTCTCTCTGAAAAATAGACCACGAGCTGTTAAAAAAAGAAAAAAAGATATGATGAGGAACGGAAGAAATTGGATTGAAAATTCAACTTTAAAAATACATGAAATACGATTTCTTAAATAGCTAAGATTAGAATGAAATTTTGTAGACGAAATTAAAAGGTAAAAATATGAATGAATGTAGAATATATTTCTAAAAAAAAATTCTGTTTGACGCGAGATCTGAAATGGAATCGAGAGCATTATTTCATTCAAAAATCAAACACAAATTGTGCAGATCCTTTCCTCGTATGTTTCAACATGGGAATAGCTGCACTTTGAAGAAGATTAATACTTGAAAGACACTTACGAGAAAATGATATTTACGCTGGTATTTACTGGAATTTATTTTAAATGATGTTCACGCTGGTATTTATTGGAATTTAAATTTGTCACAGGGGAGTAGTTGCAGAAGTAAGGGAATGAACATGTTCACTTTTCTAGAAACTTAGGTCAATATGTCGTGAAGGACAGCAATTCTGCTTGGTGGAGCTGCGTAGCCATGTTTTTTGTACTGTATTTTTGTGGCATAAAAGCATTCAATTCTGTAAATTGCAACATTCCAGCGCACTTTCGTGCAAAATAGTATATTATGCAATTACTTTATAATGTTCAGCTTTATTGCAAGAGTACTTTTTTTGAAAACTCGCTCCTAATGTCACTCATTCTCAAATTTATACAAATGCGATAAACAACATTATAAACAATTTGCATACATTGTTTTTTGTATAACAGCATTGTACATTTATAAGAGAATCAAAGTTAATTTTTGAAAATAATTTTATTGTGACGTCTCGAGTATTTGACATCTGGGCAAAAGAGAGGTGGTTGGCTGTTGGGTTTACCGCTACCCCTCCACGATTATCTTGCTGCGATTGGATGAATGTGTGAAGACGCAATTATTCATGCCATAAACGAAAAATATGTCATAATCTGTGTGACATTATTCTGACGGTAAAATATATCATAATCTGTGCCGTTAGATGTAATTTTATGAAAGAATTTGTAACAGAAAAGGTAATGATTTAAGCTGGAATACAAAAAATACTTTTTCGGTCACGTTAACTAACTTCGCTAGCGTAGACATTACTCTGGCGGTCAATTTGACCCTCTCCGTTTCGCGAGGCTCCGCCTTTCGGCTTTCGCAGCGAACTTAAAATATCCTTGAACCTGCCAAAAACAAATTTACCATTGCATTTTTATGTTCTTTCCCTTTTCACCTTCCCCGCATCGTCCAATAGCAGAGTTGGCAAGCTAAAATGAAGAGGCCCCCTTAAACGAAAGATCTACAAACCAAAATTTTAATATAACTGAAAACATTCATCCACTTGGCTCTTAAATTATGAATAAAATATATTTCGCATTTATCCTTCTGGAATTCGGAAACGAAAAGTCAATGTATTTCTTAGAAATTCTGAATTATGATATACTTGAAAACATACTTCAAACAATCTTATAAAACGTAGGATAACATATAACTTTACTGAGCCTGTAATTTATTTATTTATTTATTAACAAGTAGCCTGCGGCTAATAAATATACAATATCCAACAAAATATAGCAGCTTTATGCTTCTTAAATTTTTAACTTTAATAACAATAAAAATCCACCAGGATTTAACCAAAATATAACAAGAGATAATATACTTTTAAAACGCGATGCAACACATTTCAGAAATGCGTTAAGAAACTAGTGGTGCTAAAACAGCACGTACTTTCTCGCCCGTATTTTTACGCGAAATTACGCGAAAAGTACTCAAATTTTCCAAAAAATTGTACATGACCTTATTTTAAAATCTGTAAGGAACAGATTTCATGACGAAAAACTCTAATATTTTAGTCGTAGGAAAACTCTGGATAAATTTTGAACTTTTGCAATTTTCGAAAAATTAGTGTTTTCAACGAACCCCACTGACGGACGAACAGACGTTTTTCTGTCATTCGATTTTTCGGTATCAAGGACACAAAATACCTGGATTCTTGCTACATCACGTGTTAAAGGATTTTTCCTAAATTTAGTAACTAATTTTATCCATTTTTCGTTACCAGGACCCTGTAATAAGAGTTTTTCTGCCGAAAATTCGTCGTTTTTTCGCGCAGAATTACCTAACTTTCTCTCTATTCCGTAGCGAGAAAGTACAATTAAAGATTCTAACACTCTGAAATGCCGGCAAGAGGAAAGCAGTAATCTATGAATTAGAAACACATTCGTTTCCGCGCTGACAAAGTCTGACCTCAAGAAGCGCTGTCGAAACACCATCTAACGTTCCTCAGCATCATCACGAAGTTTCCCACTGAACACAGCCGGCGTGCTAGTTAGCGGGCGTGTTACACGCTCGTTACCCAACGCAAAAGAAACACGTTAGGTCAGAAGGATTTTCGGAAAATTTGCGCGATTTTTCGTGTTCTATATTTTAACTTCCCCGCGCCGCCGCACCGAGAGCGTCCAATTAGCGGCAAAATGTGTCGGGTTGTGAAATGCCACAAGCGCGGAAGGTTGTACTTTTTCCTCTTGGAGCTGTTACTCAGTCGCTGGCAGCGGTTGCCGCCTTAAAACACGTGGTGCGGGGCAGGCGGGGGGCTTTGGAGGTTGTTGGCAAAATCTGCGGAAACAGCAAGAGCACTAAGCGTATGAAATGTGTTAACAATTATGGTCTAGCAGTGACATACGGTGGTATGTTACTGTAAGGCATATGTTACCGGGTTTATGTATACCGGGAGCGGTAGCTCAGTGCATCAACTGATGTCACTGCAGCGCCTCTGACCGGGAGGTCCTAGGTTCTCTAGTTCCGACGGCGGCAGGAGTTTCGACACTAGCTTTTCAGCAAGGTCGAATTCAGTCGCTGTCTGGAGGAGAATTCTAGCGGCCGGCTGCTCTGATCGGTAGTTTTCCGTGGTTTCTCCGATCAACACCAGGTGAATGACGGAGCAGTACCCTACCAAACGGGCCACGGACCGCGCGCGATCTGTTCTTCCTCTTCCTTGTCCTATCCTCTCCCCTTACACACACACTTACACTAACATGCACTACACTACCACATATTTCGGGAGACCGGTCGGAAGCTTAGAGCTTGTCCCGGCTGAGGTGGTACCCCGCTAGTGGGAGAGTCCAGGTTAGGGGGAAACCCCAGTAGCCGACGGTAGGTCGGCGCCGGATCTCGCCATCCAGCGGGGGAAGTTCACCACCATTTCCCGAGGAAAAAACATGCACTACACTAACGGGACTAATGACCGAAGCAGTTGACGCGCTCGGAAACACGAAAAAATCAATCAATCAAGTATTTTAGGGAACTAACATCCTTAGTCCCCATCACCATATGGGAGAATAGGGCGCTAAAACATTAAATAAATAGAAACATTAACTAAACGTTCATATTCCAGAACTAAAATTATTTTCCTGCAAATCTATTTTTGACGACTATTGGAATACTAATGTCTATAATATTGTCGGCACAACATCTAATATTTCCAAACAAGTCACAGATTAAAAATAACGATATTATCACTTTTACGAACTGAACATCATAATACTCCTAATACAATCTATAGAATATATGCTATCATGATCCCTTCAACATGAAGGCTGACTTGTATCTGTCTCCGAAGGTACCAGCTGGGCGTCTGTGATAAGAAAGGAGCTGTTTCCAATCTGCCGGTGACCGCCTGTACGACCAAACTTCATATCTTCATGAGGCTTTGCCTTTCTATCCCCAAAATTTTTGATGCCCGACCTACACGAATGTCCCTGCGCCTGTTGTTTATTTACAATTAGTAACTGGGCAACATGTTAATACGACATACCTCGGACCCTTCCGATCATAAATTATAATGGGATATCCTTTTAAATTATTCATAGAGTGGAGTCTTTTGACTTTTCACAGTACCAAATATAGTAGCAAAACAAACATTGCAACGCCGATCCGGTGGCCGAGATCGCTATGGCAGTAGTATCGTAGCGATCTCGGAGCGAAGGGTCGGGGATTCGAGTCCCATTTGTGTTTGCCCTTTCACCCTTTATCATCACCATATCGTTTCATCTTTATACTTACCATACTGTTAACTCCAATAGTGGTTGCTAATGACCTAGATGTTGATGCGACCTTAAATAACGAAAAACAAAAACAACGACAATACATTATAACATTTCTTTCCAAAGCGCTAATCAAGTGGATCAATTGAATCGTTTATTTCAGAAACCCGTCAAACACCAAAATCTAAAAAGCGCTTTAGCGGTGGAGTATTCTTCCATAAGGGTAGACATATCGTTTAGTGAATATTTACCTGAAAAATATTCATTTATTAACTACTTTACTATCAAAAAATATTTTAAAATCGTAAAAGTTAGAACACTTTTTCTCAGTTTTTTCGTAATAAGAAAGTTGGCGTTTGACGAGTTTCTGAAATAAACGATTCAATTCAAGGCTTTCAAACTCTTCCTATCAGGCAGTCTTCGTCGCGGCATTACTTCCGGAGCGCCTCGTTTCGTCGTGTAGCGTCGCGTCGCGTCGCGTCGCATCGCGTCGAGGCGAGAATAGCGCTCCAATTGACGGACAATGCACAACACTACGCCCGCGACCGATTTAGCCTCGAGGGGACGTCCATCCGGACTGACTGTCGATTCTAGCGGGGCGAAAACAAAGGCCAAAAGTCGAGGTTTCTGGCCCAAGAGATTTTTTTTAAAAAATTTATATTTGACGCCACGGTCAGTAAAAGAATTCATGTGACTTTTGGCTGAGAGAAAAACTACATTATATTTGAGGCACGTGTGAAGAAATGTCTACTTACTTGAATCCCCACCGCTCACTTAGCCGACCAAAATAACTTATGTATAAAATATTCATGTCATATTGTCTTCCTGTGCTTTTCTTATTGAAAATTACATCATTTCATGACGCAATTCTTGAATCACAATGTGCTTAAAAATTATACAATTTCATTGTACGTTTTCGAAGGTTCAACGTGTGTTTTTCCTAAATCTTACATAACGGTCCACTAAGATAACGAAATTTAATTGATTGGATTTTTTTTACATTGTGTAGCAGCCTGTGTTGCTAGAACAGGGTGCGAATATGCCGCTGACTGGAAGGTTGCGAGGAGATGATCAGATCTGATTTGATACCTCATCATTATGCTTGTTATTAAAAACTTTAGTTACATATCATATCAATTTGTTGATTTGACAATCATTATTGAGGAAAATCATAATATGGTATTACACTAATTATTGAATGTTGTAGCTACAGAATGATATAAACAGCTCAGAATCCATCAATTGAAACAACAACAACAGAACGAATGTAAGAAAATGGATAATTTGTAGACTTTTGAATACGTGTTTGGGAATCTGGATGATTTCTTGTTTCATCGATCTTTCATTCGATTGTTTCGCCTTGTTACTACACTTCTTTCCTTACGTTTTGGTCGTGTTTCGAGTGTTTTGTATCGCAGCTTCTGGGTCAATGACCCCCATCTCGATCAGGTTTTTCGTCCAGTTTCCCTGATCTATTGAGCAAATGCTGAGATGGCCCCTTGTGTTGCTTCTGGACATAAATGTTACTTCATTTTATGTGCACGTCTTCTAGAATGCAGTGGGAAATACAAGTATTCAAGTTATCGTTTCCATGTTGTCGCGGCAGGAAGTATTATTCCGAAGGACAACATGGATAAGAGCCCCAAATTTATTGCTTATTTATTCTTGAAAATAGATTTTATTACATGGGGGTGTTTTTTGAAAATTCAAGTAGTATATGACTTAGTGTAGGGATCACAGAATTTTGAAAATGTGCACACAATTCACTTTTCCCCATAGCACGTCATACGCAGTTTTAACTGTTTTTTGACGTAAAATAAATGAATAAATGAACAATCGTTTTCTTCCTGCCAGAATCGAGAGCGAGTTCAGTGTGCGGTAGAACGTTGAGGTGCACGTCCGCGCCGATGTGACGACCTCACGGGCGGGCACGCGGCGGCGGGCGACACGTGCCTAGCGTCACGTTCTCCCCACGCGTGCGCTCCAAAATAGTTTTCTTTTCTTTCGTTACAAGCATGATAAACATAGGTACATTTAAATGTATTGTTCATCGAAAGCACTTATCTTTTATCGAAAGCATGCACCCTTATAAGAAAATGTAATAAAACAAGTTATAGTAATCCTTCAACATCCGTGAATTCACTATTTGCGAGTTTCGAATATTGTTGGAGAAATGCTACTGGTTTTAACATTTGCAAGTGCGTCTTTTCGTAATTTTTTTGAAAGCGAGCAAATTTCATAGTTGCGTCATTTGAGAATCCAACTGGACAGACGCCGAAACTTTGTCTCACGTTCTGCAAGAATGTCAAGTTGGAATTTCAATCCAGAATAATAGAATAACACATTAGTGAAGTAATACAATTCTATTACGCCAAAATGAAGACTCGGTCTTTGACAACATGAACAGAAAATACAGTGAGGAGTTTTGCAACTCTCATGATAGTGACCTTAACGAAGAGGAGTTTCGGCAAATAAACAGCAAAGAAAACCTTCTCGAAAGTGGTGATGAAATAATGCAAGAAACATTTTGGAGCAACTTCAATGTGAAAACTGTCAGTGACATTCAGAAACTTTTGGGTATTCTCATACGAGTCGCTCATAAATATAATTTTGAAACGTATGAGGTAAATACAAAAAAGCAGCAACTTTTCCATATTTGGAGATTTTTAAGGCAATGAGGAGGGCGGTGGATCAAACGAAAACAAGCAATTTACTATGTCCATTCACACTCAACTTGAAGTATCTTTCAAATAGTATGTTTCTTTTTTTGGGAATGTTTAATTGTGAATTGTTTATTGTAGTAGTTACTTAGTATTATTAGAATTGTCTATCAGGTATTTTTTTCTTTTAAAAACCCTTTTCCGATGTACAGGATCATAATACACATTTCTCGATTAGAAGATAGACTCAACATTTGCGGATTTAACATTCATGACGTTTTTTGGGAACCTAATCCTCGCGGAAGTGTAGGAATGACTGTATTTATTACTATTCTGGTTTTCCCACTTCGGAACCCATTTAGTATCTGGGGGGGATGCAGTTAGTCGTTGCTTCTCGGATCTCTTTTCGGATATTTTCTTGAATCAGTGGAAAATGAGTCATATGAGGATGGGGTATTGGCTTATCGCTCGGCCCTAAGAATGGGAATGAAGGCGGGATGGGTAAGGGAGGATCGCTCTTGGCTTGATGTCAAGGGTACTGCTCCGGCGTCTGCCTGGAATTAACCGGAAGAAGGAAACCACAGAAACGGCCAATCAGAGCAACCGTCCTCAGAACTCTCAGTTCCAAAAAGTGCCAATCAGTGTCAAGTTTCGAACCAGTTACTTAGCAGAGGAGTAAATTCACTGTCGAGTCTTGAACCTAAGACCTTCCAGTCAACGAGGCTTCAGTTACGAACTCTCAACTATATGTAATCGCATCCCGTACGAGAGTATGCGAATCGAAAAGTTAAATATCTTGATAATTTACTTCCATTATTGGAAGATTTATCTTTGAGGCCAAGTGTTTCGGTATTTAATTCAGCAGACGATTTAATTCGGAATTGAATTAAAAATTCGTGGATGTTCCCTCGCAAAAAGCCATATTTGGAAACAAGGAAACAAGCATTGGATCGATATTCCGGGAAAGAAACACGAAATCCAACACTTTCTGTTCATCAAAAGACACACATCATTCCTCCCGATCTAGTAATGGGTTTAACGTGTGGAGATATTTCTAGGACAAGCATCCACACGGGCATTCAATGCAACAACACAAATACGTACAGTCAGACAATCCTGTGTCACGATCTCTAACATGGATTTCTTAGTAAGCGAGGCAGAAGAATCACAGTTCGCAAACATAGCGAGCATCATTTTTACAACGCGTGCCTTTCCCGCGATTCAGCGTCGGCGTCAACGCCAGAACTCCTAAGTGGGAGGGTAGGCGGAGTGGGGTGGGGCGGGGAACGGTGTGGCGGGGCGAGGCGGGGGCAGGGCGGGAACGAACGTAATACGTGTGGCGCTGCGAGGTAGAGCGTGGAGGCACGGGACGGGTTAGGGGGGAGTAAGGTAGAGAAGGGCAAGGGTGCAAAGGTTGGCGAGGAAGGAGAGTTGGCAAGCGAACTGACGGCCCACACAACTTTTCTGCTCCCGCCCACTTGCCGTCTTCGTCACTGCGTTGTTTTCTCGCCTTCTGGTCTGCTTGCTATTCAGCTCTCTCGTCGTTTCTTGCCATTCCTGTACTCATGACATGTTTCATTATTAGTTTCTCTCATCCTCTTCTTCCGTTCATTGTTTTATCTAGATTAGCTTTGCGTATCTTATCGAGTAATAGTAGTTACTAATAAAATGCAACGAATATTAAATACTGCTGAGGAAAGAATTTCCACACCAAGAGTTCCCAACGGAACGGGTATCAATGATGGTCGATGAAAGTGTAGAAGGGGACAATGATGGTTAGGGGGCCGATTTGGGGTCATTAGACGAATGTAACCAGGCGACTGATCGCTTTACTTAAGATCCTATTTATTACAAAAATTATTGAAATTTACAATTGTAGTCTTACGTAAAGCTGCAAACTACCTAACAATAAATTACAAATTCCCTCTTTTGGAGTTTCACATTATTCCATTGATGAATATCGAACTTTTGTATGATTAAAAATCTAAGATTTTCTGAAAACTTGTTTGTGGTTGCAAAAATTGGATATAATAATAATGGAAAATGTAATAAAACAAATATAAAAACGTGTTTTACTTTTGTTTATATTTTTCCTCGGATTGTCCTATTTAAGTCATTTATGAGCAACGATTTGTTTTATAACTATGTCGTATGTTGTACGTGCGACATCTCTCCCGGTTAAAGCGTGTCCAGACTGAATTATCATCCTCAGTGCGTCATTGCTTACGAGTCAGCTGAAGTCATGCGCCAGCAGGGCTCGAAGGAAGAGACCGTCTGCCACTACATGTTTGCTATTCCCCTATTATGTTACGGTAAAACCAACTTTATTGATATTCTTGGTATATAAGAACTGTTGTACTGTATACCCGTATATACGTACTGTACAATGTTATTGCAGTGTCCATAAAGGCTTTTTGTTAAAAAAAATTAGTTGTAGTGCTATACGACAGTATTTAATTTGCATTTATGAGCGATGTGGGTGCTTCTTATTTGGAAAAATATTTTATGTGGTTCTGATCAGCAGCTTTTTTGCTGCTGAAGGCCCCTAGTTATTTCCTATTTGCTCAGGAATATTAATTTTCTCCCTCACATAAAATCGCTTCGGTCTCAAAACCTATTCAAACATTTAGCTCTTCTTCCCATATAGTTCACTTTTATAATTTGTAGTTTTTAATTTTCAATAATAATTATTAACATTAGAATGTTTTGGAAAATTGTAATAAGTTCCGTTTCCAAGTGTCTGAGATTTCAAATAACTCCGCAAGAATATTCTTGTTAATTCTTGTTTGGAGTGATTTCATGTTACATCAATTTGATCAGTCTTAATGAAAGTATCTTCACGTGAGCGTTAAGGTGCATTCTTTATTTTTGTTGGCGTATTTTAAAGACAATTCCGCAATTGTTAGTTCAATCTTCAACAAATACTTTTGTGCGACTGATTTCTCTCAATTCATTACGGGCCTCAGCAATTCTTTTAAATGTGATTTTATCATAATACAGTAGACTTTATTATTTGAGGAAATGAAATTTTTGGAAGAGGGTCCTCGAAAAATCGAAAATGTCTAATATTTGTATAAATAATATTTTGTTGGTTCAGTTACAGTTTACAGTGTTACAATATACTCTTTAAGTGGATTTACTCTTTAAGTGAACTACATCATTGGTTTTTCGTAATACTGCCCTGTAATATTGATTTAACTAAAACAGGAACGAAAAGCCGCTCTTAACTGCCGGCATCTGTTAAGGATTTAACAGTCCACCGTCCGTTAAAGATAAACATTAATCGAAACAAAGGAATTGTAGCTACAGATGGCGTACGATTACCCTTATTCTCCGAAATGTTATTTCTTATTTATGATTTTTTTTGTTAGGAAGGTTATATTACGAAAAGATATGAACGACACACGGCCGCAGACCCGTTCGATTATTTGCTATTTATCGCCTGAGTCTACAATAACCATTATACCTACTACCTATTGCCCATAATACCTATTTATTATTTATCTAGGCATTCAATTGTTAAAACATCTTCCGTCCATTTATGGTCTTTCATATATTTTGCATTCTTTATTCTTTCTTTTTATTACTTCTCTATTTCTAATATTCGATTGAAGCCAATCTATTTTTTATTTTTTTCAAACAATCCCAATCCTTCTTTTATTTTCATTTATTACCTTCCCTTAATTCTTTCGTCATTTATCCCCCCTCCTCCAAACGGGTCGTGCCATTCGTCTCTGATGGCTCATCTACCACTACTCGTAACTGGGACGTCTTGGCTGATTCATACGTAAAGTAATGTTCGGACAACGAAATTAGCTTATAATTGCGGCGCGGCGCTGGCAGCGGCGGTGGCGGTGGCGGCGGGGAGACCCGCGTGACGAAAGCGCCGCGCCGTGATTGGCGGCGCCCCAGAGGGCGGGAGGCGCGTGGGCCGCTGCCCTCGGGGTGGCGCAACGCCCCTCAAAGCCAGCGCGAAGCGAAGCTTAAGGCGCACTTACGTGCCCAAGGCACCGCGTGGGAGCGCTGTCCACTCTGCTACAATGATATTGTAATGATTTGTACCGGTCCGATAACATAATTTATTAAATAATTTATTGAACAGTATTTCCAGTCGAACTCCAAGAGAATTTAGGCAACGCCGGAAAACAATGAGCGATCGTGCCGCGGAAGGGGAATTTTTTGGAAATCAGTGAAAACGGGAAATTTGGGGCAGGGCAACGTGAACACCATTTGGCGGACAATTTTAGAAAAACTATGACACCAAGATCAAGAAAATCGCACCACGGGTTCACGAGAAATCATAAACGAAAGAATTTGTATTTTTAACATGTTTGAAGTAGCAACATGAAGTCATTGTTGATATGCTAATGACATAGGGAAAACCACATTTCGGTTAATTTCTTGAGAACGCGTCGACGGATTACGTCGAAACTTTGGAAAGCAATAGAGGAAATTACGAGGAATCCGGCAAAATTAGTCTCGACCCGGAGGAACGAATGCAAGACCGGAAAGAATTAATCTAAAGTATCATTACATAGGGGATTAAGAAACAATCGACGCGCGAGTAAAATACAGCAACACCACACGGCATCCCGGAAGGTACGAATATTACATTGTAAATAAAAGGAACAATAAAAAGACCCGATGACAACGGATTAAATGTTTACAAGGCCCAGAAGAAAGATAGTGATTACGAAACAGCGCTAAACACCGAAAATGTCGAACTTGAACATAAAATATAGTGGTGAATTTCAGTCGGTGATGGGCGGCTGTTTTGAAAGATGAACAACGCTAAGAAAAGGACAACAATATTGTGTTGAAGTAGACGGGTGAGAAGCAGCTTAGATCTGGGAGAGGTCAGATGTATGTGATAGTAGTGAAACTTTTATTTTCGGACTTGAACACGATACCGTTGATTTTATTTTGCAGTGTTAAGTAATGAACAGTAATCTATCGCAACATTTATTGGTGATTAATGGAATTTAGGTCGCGTTAGAATATTAGTAGAAATTTAATTATTTTAATTATTCGTCATTTTCGTTCGTGTTTATAGTAATTTTGTAATAGTTGTTTTTGTGTTTATCCCGGAATAATTGAGCCGGCGGAATTAAATTTAAGGACGGTGAATAATCGCCGCGAACAGTAATTTTTGGATTTTGGACGACGGGCGATTGAATTGGAGCCTGGGCAAAGGAGACTGGTAGCCAGCGAGTATCTACGTGTCCAGCGGGGTTGGAAGCAGACGGCAGTGCTGTGTAGGCGAGATGCGCAGAGTGGCAGAACAAGGGAAGTGACGACAACCTATTTTTTTATTATTGCGTGAATGAAGGAAATCCACAAAAAGGAAAGACATTCTGTTGAAGACCAAGTATTGTTTCATTAGTATTAGATTAAATTTTAGGGTACAACAGAATGCGCATTCGAGTGAATGAGTGTAAATATTTTTTTTGTTGTTATGTGTGAATGTGTATAATTAATTTTATGGGTTATTGTATGTGTTTGAATATTAGTGTCAATGTGTTTATGCAAAGGAGCAGAAATCGCCGCGACCAAACGAATGCGGTGATGTTCATAGACCGTAACGGGCAGAATTTGTGTTAAATTTGCTAATACAGTAAAATAAATAGATGAGCGCCTACGGCGGGTCATTTGAATTTTGAATTGTGTTATGTGTACGTTATTTATTAGCTAGAAACTGACCCAAGCACGATCACGCCGATATTTTTTTTAGTGTTCTCCGTATGGAGCGATCACGGGATTCACGCCAAGGTGAGGCGGGCAAATGCTAGCTGAGGCGCGGGCACTAAAGATCAGCCGGGAATTAATAAGTAGGAAATTGTGTGACAGTGGCGACCAACGTGTATGTTCAGATGTTGAGGTTTTTAGGTTTATGTGTATGTTTATGTAGGTGTTTATTTATGTTGACGTATATGTTTATGTTTAGTTTAGTTCAGTTAGGCAGGAGCCTCTTTTTCGTTGCTACAGTGGCGCCCAACGTGGTGGGCGTGAATTAAAAAAATATTGGGTCATCGTGCTGTAATTAGACAACAAGGGTCAGTTCATACAATAACGGTAGAACCATGGAAACGCGTAGCGGAAAATTGATTAGTGTACGGGATGCGTCGGAGTCCGAAACAATTTCTGCGTACGAGGAGGGCGAGGATTATCAAAATATAAAAGAGTGTACTGTAGAAGGGGAAGCCAATGTAGCAGGTGATGTACGGGAGGCGGCGACAGATCAGGCGATCGCGAGCAGAATCCCGAGCGAAGAGCCAGCGATGGAAGAGCCTACACTATCCATGATATGGCGGTTACTGGTCGACAACGTTCAGATGACTAGGGCGAATGAAGAACGTAGTGCAAGGCTAGAAAGTAATTTGCAAAGCAAAATAGAGAGCAAATTCGGAGAAGTGACAGATCAGATACGGGGGATTAATTCCACGTTAGATAAAGTGCAGTGTGAACTGCAATCCACCGTAGCGAGCATACGCGAGGAAGTGGGCGCGTTCAAAATTGAAATGGCCGCGCAATTGTCCAGGGTAGAACAGGAAACGAAGGCGATTGAAGAGAAGGTAGAAACTCGCTTTGCTATTCAGGAAGTCGTCAACCAGCAGGTGAATTCTAACCTCGATGACGTGAAGGTGGTCGTAGACGGGCTGCAGAACAATATACAATTGCAGCAAGTGCAATTGTCGGATATCGGCAAGGGTGTCGAGGGCATTCAAAACGCCGCGAGACGCCAGGACGTTCGGCTAGGGCAGCTCGAAAAATCGGTGACCGAGATTGACGACAACATTAGGTCGACCGTGCAGGGCGAAATTAAGAATTTAAAAACAGCAGACAACGGGCAAACTAGAGAGATTGATGAGTCAATCTTACGGAAAATCGCGGAACTAGAACGACAAGTGGATACGGCACGTAGGTCAACGACCTTCGGCAATGTCGCAGGGCATGCTACATTGCCGAATTATTTACGGTTCCACGGTGAGAGTAAAGAACAGCCATACTCGTTCTTAACAGCTCTCGAAAATTACTTCACAGTAAACGGTATTCCCGAAAGTGTTAAGTTGAGGTTTGTAGAAGAGGCGTTAAGTGCAAAAGCGCAATATTGGTGGCAGGCCTTGACGCCGACGCCGACGCCGACAACTTATGGGGAATGGAGGGCTAAGTTTCTAGAACGATACTGGAACCAACACCATAAATTTGAACTGAAGTACCGGTTGATGTCGGAGAGATTCCGTAAAGGGGGCTCGGAAAGCATGAGCGATTTCGTGACGCGGAAAGTAAGCGCGTTTAAAGTTTGCAGTGAAGAATTCAACCCCGCTGAAATAATCAGAATTCTTATTCGGCAAATGCCGAACAGGATCCGCGAGCTTTTGTGGAATAACATGCCCGAAACAATAGACGACCTGATAGAACGCGTCAGTCGGTTTGATCGAGCGTATGAAGGGGACGACCATGACGCGCAAGATGATCGAAGCCAGAACTCCGGTAATGGTTACCAGAACCGGTATAGCAACGGGAAGAATAGGCAAAACAACATTTGCGCGATGGAAGCGCGAGTAGAAACAGAAAAGGGGAAACAAGAGAAATCGCAGGGCGGTCAGGCACCGCGAAAATCGAAGCCAAGAGAGAGCGACGTTGATCGAGTAAGCACGGAGCGAGCGGTTCAGGACACCCGGAATCACAGTACGGGAAATGTAGAGGCGACGCAAGTGCGTTGGGAATGCAATGGTAGATCGGAAAACTAGAAACGTTTGGGGCGAGACGGTGGCACGAACCAAACGACGTGGGAGAAATCGTGACGGTCATGGCTACGGCCAGCATTATTGTTGAAGGGGACGAATTGCTAAGAGAGGACAAAGTGGAAGGAGTAAAGCCGAGTAAGTGCTTGATTTTAAAAGGCACGTGTTATGGAAGGGAAGTGCAGGCATTAGTGGACTCGGGAAGTAGTGTAAGCGCGGTGTCAGAAGAATTCTGTGAGAAGGTGCGAAAGAGCGGGCAAGTGTTGATAGAGCTGCCGACGCGGAGGCTTCGTGTCGTAATGGCGAACCGAAAAGCGGCTAATACCACGGGAAAACAGATCTGGCTGGAATTGGATCTAGGGGAAATGACCATAGAGGTAGCAGCGATCGTGGTCCGGGGACTGATCCGTGACGTCATCCTAGGTATGGACGCACTGAGGGCTTACCGAGCCGTCGTCGACGTAGGTACGAGGAAAGTGACGCTACGATCGAGAGATTGTATCGGAAGCGGCCCAGTGGTCGCCGAAACGGATGAGGCGGAGGTCGAGGGAGACGAAGTCCAGGCTACAATGGAAGAGGTTCTCCAGAGCGTGGACAAGGCCGTGAACGGTGTCATCGACCAGGAAGACTGCCCGGGGCGAGTTCGGAAACTGTTAGAGGAGCACCTAGAAATTTTTGGAGAATCGTCAGAACCAGTGAAGGGTTATCGATTCAAGTTGGAATTGAAGGACACCGCACCGTTTTCCACAAAGCCGTATCCCATACCGTGCAAGTATAGGGCGCAAGTGCGCGAGCTAATAGGTGAAATGGAGCAGAAAGGAGTCATTAAGAGGGCAATAACCCCGTACGTCAGTCCTCTGGTAGTAGTTATTAAGAAGAACGGTAACATTCGAATATGCCTGGATGCAAGAAAGCTGAACGCAGTCACGATCCCACGATACGAGACGCCACCTACAATCAATGAAATGATAGTGAAGTTAGGAGGAGCGACGATTTTCAGCGCGCTCGATTTTTCGTCCGCTTATTGGCAGATCGAAGTTGAAAGGAGGAGTCAACAATTTATTAGTTTCAAATTTGAAGGGACGGTGTACTCCTTTACGCGATTGCCATTTGGATTAAAGAACTCGGGGGCGGCGCTGATTCGTTATCTGGACGACGTGATACCGGAAGAATTAAAAAGAACGATGGTCATGTATGTCGACGACATAATTTTGTTCTCATCGGATTTGCAGTCGCACCTAGCAAAATTAGAAGAACTATTTCGAATCTTTAAGAAGTACAATTTGAAATTGAATTTGGAGAAATGCGAGTTCTGCAAACGAAGAGTTCAATTTATGGGACATGAAATTTCAAGCGAAGGAATGAAGATTCAGGAGAGTAAACGGGAACTGATCCGGAAATTACCGCCACCAAAGAACATAAGAGAGCTACGACGATTATTCGGTATCTGCAACTATTACGCGCGTTTTGTGAAAAACTACTCACAAAAGGTGGTACCGCTGCTGCATCTATTGAGAAAGGGGAATAAATGGCATTGGGACCAACAGTGTCAAGAAGCGTACCAGCAGCTGTTAGAGGCCTTCGAGCGCACATACGTGGTGCATTACCCGGATTTTCGCCGACGCATGTATGTCCAGACAGACAGTAGCGGATATGCGCTGGGAGCAGTGCTATTTCAGTTGGGAGATGGCGGAGAACAGCGAATCGTTGCTCTGGACAGCCGGTCACTAAAAGGCAGCGAACGAAATTTTGGAGTTACGGAGCTGGAGGCGTTAGCGGTAGTGTGGGCGACCCGGAAATTTAGAACGATGCTAATTGGGCGTCCATTTACCGTCATCACCGACCATAAGGCGTTGACGTTTTTAATGACGAGCCATACCCACAATGATAAACTGTTGCGGTGGGCGCTATGGTTACAGCAATTTCAAATTGAAATTGAATATTGTGAAGGAAAGAAGAACTTGCTTCCCGATTATTTGTCCCGGATAAAGGTGAAGGAAAAGGGAGAATGTGAAGATGTGGTAGCAGCAATCCGAGTGCGAGAGATCAACCCACGATGGACGGCAGGGGCGGTGTTGGATATCCAACAACGCGATCCATTCGTCCGAGAAGTAAAGAAGTTGATTGCAGGACAGCCCTACGATACCAACCGGGTGAACAAAAAAGGGGACCAAGACGTCAGCAACTGGAGAATGCACGACGGAATATTGCTGCGAAAAGTCAACGGCCCAGAAGGAAAATTTAGAATTTGGGTACCAGAAGAAAGCCGAAGAGAATTGGCGACGTCGACCCACGAGCACTATGGGCACTTTGGAGGCGGAAAAATAGTGCAGATACTGGCAGACTATTGTTACTGGCCGAACATGGGAAAGGAAGTGAGGCGAATAGCGAGTGCATGTGACGTGTGCCAGAAGACCAAACAACCAAATCGGCATTGCGAAGGAGAATGGCAAGCAATCGTGCCGCAAGGGCCTCAGGATCTGTATGCAGTGGATTTATACGGCCCGCTGCCGAAGACGAGGTTTGGCAACCAACATCTATTCGTCATCATCGATGTGTTCACGAAGTTTGTGCAGATTTTTCCCATACGAAAGCCGAATACAGCTAGTTGCGTACGCCAAGTGAAAAAATTTATTGAGATGTGCGGAAAACCGGCCCGGATTCTTAGCGATAGGGGAACTCAGTTTACAAGCGACAGGTGGAGAGAGGAGATGGAAGCTCTAGAAATCTCTGTTCACTTCACGGCTGTGCGCCACCCTCAGAGTAATCCGAGCGAAAGAGTAATGCGAGAATTGTCGCGATTATTCCGAGTATACACAGCAGAAAACCATCGGGCGTGGTTTGAGGCGGTGCCAATTTTGAATAACGTCCTCAACGCCGTACCGCATTCCAGCACCAACGTGACGCCGTGGGAAGCGCACTTCGGAAGGAGGAAGACAAGACCATTTGATCGTATTCGGATCCCACCAGAAATCGGCGGCGTGCAAGAAGTGGCAACGAGTCAACAAATAGTGTACGAGCAGCTACGGAAGTCGGCAACGAGCAGGAAGAAGGCCCAGAAACAATGCCAACGGAAGACATTTAAAGCTGGAGACAAAGTACTAGTCCGAGCGTCGCATTCGTCCTCGTCGGACCAGAAATTGTTTCGTAAATTCTTTCCGCTCTATGACGGCCCGTACACTATAAAAAAGGTTTTAGATAACAACAATGTTGTGTTAGTAGACGGAGAAATAGATAAAGGAACGCAAAACATTTATAATGTAAAACTATATAGAGAAATAGAATGACGTTGGTAATAGCTAGGTAGCCAGTACTAGTAGTTGAGAAAGGTATGGTTACAATGTAAAATGTACAAAGAGTTGAGATTAAAGGTGACAGTAGCAAGTGACAAGGGTGACAAAAGTCAAATGATAAAGAATAGCTTTTATGAACAAAGTGTAGACGTTAAAAGGTAGTTTGAAGGTATCGGTTAAGATTAGTTGTAAGGAATAGTTTATAAGCAAGAAAGGAAGATTGTTTAGATTAAGGCACCGGTGAAAGAAAAGGGTGACAAGTGTAACGTGTGATAGTGCGATAATAGACGACGGTACAATGTGCAGTGCAACCGCAAGTGTAAGTGCTAGCAGGTACATCCGTCGCGAACGCGAGTAGGTTGAAGGCAGTGTTAGCCAAGGTCGTAGACACTGGGGCGGCCGAGTAGAAAGTGCATGTGGCAGCAGGTGCAAGTCGCGCCGGCAACAAACAGAGTGTAGACTTCACAGTGCAAGAACAGTGATAGATGTCAACTCAGTATGATGGCATCATGAACTGAGTAACATCTTAGGCGGGGGGAGATGTAATGATTTGTACCGGTCCGATAACATAATTTATTAAATAATTTATTGAACAGTATTTCCAGTCGAACTCCAAGAGAATTTAGGCAACGCCGGAAAACAATGAGCGATCGTGCCGCGGAAGGGGAATTTTTTGGAAATCAGTGAAAACGGGAAATTTGGGGCAGGGCAACGTGAACACCATTTGGCGGACAATTTTAGAAAAACTATGACACCAAGATCAAGAAAATCGCACCACGGGTTCACGAGAAATCATAAACGAAAGAATTTGTATTTTTAACATGTTTGAAGTAGCAACATGAAGTCATTGTTGATATGCTAATGACATAGGGAAAACCACATTTCGGTTAATTTCTTGAGAACGCGTCGACGGATTACGTCGAAACTTTGGAAAGCAATAGAGGAAATTACGAGGAATCCGGCAAAATTAGTCTCGACCCGGAGGAACGAATGCAAGACCGGAAAGAATTAATCTAAAGTATCATTACATAGGGGATTAAGAAACAATCGACGCGCGAGTAAAATACAGCAACACCACACGGCATCCCGGAAGGTACGAATATTACATTGTAAATAAAAGGAACAATAAAAAGACCCGATGACAACGGATTAAATGTTTACAAGGCCCAGAAGAAAGATAGTGATTACGAAACAGCGCTAAACACCGAAAATGTCGAACTTGAACATAAAATATAGTGGTGAATTTCAGTCGGTGATGGGCGGCTGTTTTGAAAGATGAACAACGCTAAGAAAAGGACAACAATATTGTGTTGAAGTAGACGGGTGAGAAGCAGCTTAGATCTGGGAGAGGTCAGATGTATGTGATAGTAGTGAAACTTTTATTTTCGGACTTGAACACGATACCGTTGATTTTATTTTGCAGTGTTAAGTAATGAACAGTAATCTATCGCAACATTTATTGGTGATTAATGGAATTTAGGTCGCGTTAGAATATTAGTAGAAATTTAATTATTTTAATTATTCGTCATTTTCGTTCGTGTTTATAGTAATTTTGTAATAGTTGTTTTTGTGTTTATCCCGGAATAATTGAGCCGGCGGAATTAAATTTAAGGACGGTGAATAATCGCCGCGAACAGTAATTTTTGGATTTTGGACGACGGGCGATTGAATTGGAGCCTGGGCAAAGGAGACTGGTAGCCAGCGAGTATCTACGTGTCCAGCGGGGTTGGAAGCAGACGGCAGTGCTGTGTAGGCGAGATGCGCAGAGTGGCAGAACAAGGGAAGTGACGACAACCTATTTTTTTATTATTGCGTGAATGAAGGAAATCCACAAAAAGGAAAGACATTCTGTTGAAGACCAAGTATTGTTTCATTAGTATTAGATTAAATTTTAGGGTACAACAGAATGCGCATTCGAGTGAATGAGTGTAAATATTTTTTTGTTGTTATGTGTGAATGTGTATAATTAATTTTATGGGTTATTGTATGTGTTTGAATATTAGTGTCAATGTGTTTATGCAAAGGAGCAGAAATCGCCGCGACCAAACGAATGCGGTGATGTTCATAGACCGTAACGGGCAGAATTTGTGTTAAATTTGCTAATACAGTAAAATAAATAGATGAGCGCCTACGGC
Organism: Teleogryllus occipitalis; assembly: GCA_011170035.1. Lineage (NCBI taxonomy): Eukaryota > Metazoa > Arthropoda > Insecta > Orthoptera > Gryllidae > Teleogryllus > Teleogryllus occipitalis. The sequence goes on along the minus strand of BLKR01009898.1, from coordinate 40,274 downwards.
GGGTCATTTGAATTTTGAATTGTGTTATGTGTACGTTATTTATTAGCTAGAAACTGACCCAAGCACGATCACGCCGATATTTTTTTTAGTGTTCTCCGTATGGAGCGATCACGGGATTCACGCCAAGGTGAGGCGGGCAAATGCTAGCTGAGGCGCGGGCACTAAAGATCAGCCGGGAATTAATAAGTAGGAAATTGTGTGACAGTGGCGACCAACGTGTATGTTCAGATGTTGAGGTTTTTTAGGTTTATGTGTATGTTTATGTAGGTGTTTATTTATGTTGACGTATATGTTTATGTTTAGTTTAGTTCAGTTAGGCAGGAGCCTCTTTTTCGTTACTACAATATTCATTGCGAAATATTCGGGTAAGTGACGATTAGGTTTTATAACCTTTTTAATAATAATAATAATAATAATAATAATAATAATAATCATAATAATAATATTTGCTGACCGAAGAGGGAAAAAAGGCGCTCAGCCAAAGGATGGAAAAGAAATATACAGGAGCACAAAGAAAGGCTAAAACACATCTGAGTTTCTTTACGTTGTCTCAATTGGAAAAACCTTCCCAAAAGAACAAGAAGAAGAAGAAGAAGAAGAAGAAGGAGGAGGAGGGGAGGGAGGGAGGGAGGGAGGAGGAGAAGGAGAAGGAGGAGGAGAAGGAGGAGGAGAAGAAAGAAGAAAGAAGAAAAAGGAGAAGAAGGAGAAGCATATTTAAAATTTGTTGTTTTCTTCTGCTGATCCTAGTTTAATGAAAGTCAAACGTCCCATCTATTAATAATAATAATAATAATAATAATAATAATAATAATAATAATAATAATAATAATAATATTTGCTGACCGAAGAGGGAAAAAAGGCGCTCAGCCAAAGGATGAAAGAAATATGGGCACAAAGAAAGGCTAAGAAACACATCTGAGTTCTTTGCGTGGTCTCAATTGGGCTTATTCCAAGAACAAGAACAAGAACAAGAACAAGAACAAGAAGGAGGAGGAGGAGGAGGAGGAGGAGGAGAAGGAGGAGGAGAAGAAGAAGAAAAAGGAGAAGAAGGAGAAGCATATTTGAAATTTTTTGTTGTTTTCTTCTGCTGATCCTAGTTTAATGAAAGTCAAACGTCCCATCTATTAACATCATTAATAATAATAATAATAATAATAATAATAATAATAATAATAATAATAATAATAATAATAATAATAATAATAATGCCCCTTTTCACAAGCATGATCCTGAATCTGTGTTTGAAAATGAAAAGGTCCGAATTTATTTCCGTCGCACAATTTTGACACATATAAAGCTGTGGAACCTAATAGTCCAGAGTTCGTTATAAATCTCAAGGAGCAAAACTACGTTTCTTATTGATGTTGTTGTCCCTTCCAACAGGTACAAGCAAAAGGCCTTCACTGAAAAGATCTGGCATAACAAATTAATTAACAGTGGTAGCAGGACCATGTATTCATTCTCTCAATCATTATCCTTAGTACCAGTCTCGTAGAAGAACACGCTAGAGAATCTACAGAAAATTTATATCCTTCTATGATACCTGAGATTGATGAAGTCTGGTATACTGAATACTTATCGCATTGAATTACCGAAAATTTCTAAAATAAGATAATTAATCAATTTAATAGCGAATAACATACTACTTCGCGAATAAGCCCGTTGTTAGCAGGTCTTCCTGTGAACCAGAAATGTGATCAATAGTAATAATAATAATAATAATAATAATAATAATAATAATAATAATAATAATAATAATAATAATAATAATAATAATAATAATAATAATAATAATAATGTGGCAAATATAAAGGTGCGATTTTTTCATTGTTTCAAAATATCTGTGTAAACTTATTCAGCGTGTTCACAATTACTTCTGCTTATGTGTTACAGGGACTTTGAAATCGTCCTAAATCGAGAGAAGTCTATGTGAAACTTTGTACATTTGCGTCACTTCCAAGAGACACTCTGAGTGTCCCTTTGAGCGCTGCGCCAGAGCTGTTGGTCGTTTCCACGCTTCTTCGCCTGCCAACTACTTCGAGAGGTGTTTTTCCACCTGGTCACGTTTTATTAGCTTTGCTTTGACACTCTCCCTTTAGATAAGAGTTGCTAAACTCACGGAGAAATAGACAGATTGATTATTAGTGTTTTCGGGCGCGCTAACTGCTACGGTCATTAGTCACGTAAGTGTAGTGTATGTTTTGCCACGGGAAGTGGCGGTGTTCTCCCCCCTCTGGATGGTGATATTCGGGGCCGACCTATATGGCGGCTTGCAGTGGATTCCTCCTCCAGATATCTCCTCCCAGCGGGGCACCGCCCCAGTTAGAAAAAGCTCTAATCTCTCAAATCGTCCCCCATCATGTTAGTGTAGGGCAAATAAGTGTTAGTATGTATAAGTAAGGACGAAGGATTAATCACCCGCTCACCGTGACCCATTTGTCACGATACTGCTCTGGAATTCTCCTGATATTGATCGGAGTAACCACGTAAAACTACCGGGAAGTCGGCCGCTAGAATTTGTCTCCAGAAAGTGGTTGAAATTGGCCTAGCTATGAGGCGAGTGCCAAAAATCCTGCCCCATTGGAACTGGAGCCCTGGAACCTCCTGGTCAGATATACTGCAGTGACATCAGTTTTTACCTTGAGCAATCTCAGTCGATTTGGTCTGGTTATGTTAGCTTTGCTTTGTCACATTCCCTTTGGATCAGAGAGGCTAAACCCCCAGGGAAATGGAGAAGTGTGCTCCCGAGACCACGTCCATCACTAAGCGACACATCCTATTCCCTCATACCCGGCTGAACTAACTACTAGGCGGGGAAAGAAGTTTCTGCAGGTATTATAGGCAACAACTGTAGAAAGAATGCTGAAGGTTTTGAAAGGAAAATTGAAAGATTCAACCTTTAACGATTGTTCTCGACAATAAAAATAACGAAATCTCCCAACAGAAACAAGATATCGGATTAAAATGAGAAAAATTTAACTCATAAACTTCAACACCATGCAATGAAAAGTTGAAAAGAAATGTTTGAATCAACTTATTCAACCGTAAGCAATGTAAAAGTGCTGAAAAAATAATTAAAACTCTTAAATTAATTTTAAATAATTGAAAAGGAGTAATGTAGAATTGTAGATATCGACGCCGGAGTTGGATAATTTTGGGCCCGGGGAATTGCTGAAACGTGGACTGGCCCCTTCCCCCCGAAAAAATTAAAAATGTGTGGAAATTAAAGATGTGAATGCATATAGTGATCAAATAATACACTAAAATTTTTTGTTGCGTTTAGTTAGTGTTTAATAAAATTGAAAAGTTTATAAAATATCAGGCTTCTGTACCGCGACATAAAATTACGAGAACGATTATCTCAAGTTCTAATTTCTTTTTCAACTTTACTTTCTCACTACGGAGTAGAGAGAAAGTTATGTAATGCTGTGCAAAGAAGCGGCGAATTTTCGGCAGAAAAACTCTTATTACGGAGCCCTAGAAACGAAAAAGTGGATAAATCTAGTTGCTTAATTTAGGAAAAAAATCTATCGCGTAGTGTAGTCCGAAACCATGTTTCGTAGGTCCTTGATACCGAAATCTCGAATGACGGTAATAATGTCTGCGTACCCGTCCGTCTGTGAATAACACTAGCGACTAAACCGTTCTGTCGATTATCTCCAGAATTGATATTCCCCAATCGATCTGACTGATGTCGCGATCCCTTGAAACTTGAAACAGATTTTTAATTTTGGGGGTACTTTACATGAAGCCCCTGGGACATTTTACAAATTTTCAAGAAAAATGGCTCCATAGTTTTTCATTAAATTTTGTTGTTGGATTGTGTGAAAGACATTTAAGAGAATGGTGAAGCTTCGTTGAAAACCCTGATTTTTCAAAAATTGCAAATGTTGGAAATTGTTTCGGAGCCTTCCTACAACTAAAATATTAAAGATTGAAATTTTTCCCTTAATGAATTCTGTTCCTTAAAGATAGATTTTGAAATAAAATCATGTAGAATTTTTCGAAAATTTGAGTACTTTCGCGGAATTTTGCGCAACAATACGAGCGAGAAAGTTTATTCTATTTTAGAACTACTAGTTTTAATAATTTTTTCCCATCAGCCGCATCATCGGGCGCCTTGAATTGCAGGGCCCAGGGCGATCGCCCAATCTGCCCATGCCTCGCGCCAGCTCTGGTAGATGTATTAGTATTATATTTTGGATTAAGTTGCTAATAACTAGGGAACGGATTTTCATGTAAATACATATTTTTACAGGGACAAGATACCCACATTCACTAATATTTTTAGACTTAACACGACATTCTGAACGAAATGGATCAATTTTTATATTACATATTTGTACATCTTTTGGTATAATTGCATATTTTTACATATTTTATCTATTGCTACATATTTCGTTACATTTTAATATATTTATTAGTCGAAAATGAACATTTCGCATGCGAGTTCGAAATATATGTTACTTGAAAACCAACTTTGTTACTGAAATACTTATGAAACCACGCAATGCGCTTGTATTAACGCCGGACCTTCGTATTCATTGTCAAGCGTGCCTCCCCACGCCTCCATATGCTTCTTGGAAACCGCGTAGTCTGGATCAAAGATGAGCGGATGTATGTGAAACAGAAGGAACTTCAACCACGTGCTTACTCGTGTTTCATGGACCCCATGCGTAACTCGATAAAAAATTCAAATCATTCTCTTATCCTTTTTCTGGAGTTGGGGGGGGGGGAGGATGCTCCCTTAACCCCCCCCTCCTTATTTCTATCACAGACTACACGGTATCATTCGCTTAAGCGCCGACTCCTCGTAAACAACATTGTATATACTTCGAAAGTATTATATATTTCGGATGAAACTCGCGAATAATTGCTTCTGTAGATGTAGAACTTTCTTTCAGCCTCTCTGAATCCGTGTTAAGATCTGATCGGAAACGTACTCTGCTCGGAAAACGCTTGAAGAATGAAATTTTGAACATTATAACGAATTTTTATTTCATATATTTCCTATTTTTTCTTACATATTTTAGAAAAAAATTAGTACATAAATATGTACATATTTTTCTTTTTTTATTACAACAAATTCCGTTCCCTACAAATAACCTTTTGTCTTCAGACTCATCCAGCTTTCTTGCTCTTTAGACCTCAGCCAACTTCCCGGAAACCATTCTCCGCGGGTTTCCTGTTCATTGCATCTCGTCGCTCTTCTAAGACGTTTCCTAGTGCATTGTCGGAATGAGACTCTCCCCGTTTATCGTCTGCCAGAGTTGGCCTATGGCAGGCAGACCTTATTATTATTATTATTATTATTATTATTATTATTATTATTATTATTATTAGCCCATAACATCCCGTAAAGGGCAAAGGCCTCCTGCTTTAGCAGGGTTACAGTAGGTTGATATTCAATTTCACTAAAGTTCACTCAATTTCACTAAAATCGATTAATAGCACCATCATCTTCTTTTTGCTGTTCATATCCCAGTTGCCTCTATGTTGTTCTCTCTTGGGCCAGTCTCGTCCAGGTGGGACCAGCTGCTTTGCATAGCTCGTCTGTCCATCTTAAGGCAGACCTCGCAGGCTCATCTTAAGGCAGACTTCATCATAAGGCTCATCTTAAGGCAGGCTCATCTTAAGGCATCTTAAGGCAGACCTCGCTTAAGGGAGGCTCATCTTAAGGCGATCGTCTCTTAAGGCAGACCTTAAGGTCATTTTAATGTCGAGGGAACCCCTGGGCCCATCTAGGCTCCTTATTGTTTTTATAACACACATTTATTCATTTTGGAAGATTTACATCGTTCAGTACAATTACTTTACAGATGTATTTTTTCAGACTTGTTCTAGTTAAAATATCTAAGCTAACTTAATCTATACATTGGAGAGGATCCTCTAGGGGAGAACCTCGGTGTTATGAATCGTGGTTGGCTAAAATTTTGAGGAATGCTTCAAAAGGGAATTTATTTTTTATTCGTGTGTGGGTTGTATTTTTCGGAAGTTTATAATGGGATGCTGCTGGTATGTCTGTTAGGTTTTGGAAGAAGTTGTGTGATATTTGTGCTATTTGGTTTATTATTGTATTGATGTTTAATTCTGAATGAAGTAGGCTCCTTATAGTCCGTTATGGTAAGAGGGCTCCGTTTTCTAGATGTCGAAATACAAAGTTCAGAAAAGTTGCAAAGTGGTATTAAAAACATACACGCATTAAACACATTTTCCGCAGTCAGATATACGAACTTTCCCCTTCGCTTTGTACCTTCCTCCGTTCCGTAAAGCCTTGATGCACTGCAGGCTGCATCTGTGTCGTGCATTCTGTGTAAAAATATGACATCACATACGCGTTTCAATTGTTCACACTTATCCACGTGAAGGATATTTTGGTGTAAAGATACTGCAGAGCGGAGAATCGTTCTTTTGTTCTTTTCAGAGGAATAGATGTGATTTGTGCAATTAGATCTTACTTTTCTTCACATTTCCTGGTCGTCTTTGCAAGTAAGCTACTTGAATCCTGTCTCCTCGTCATATCTAAGTTCTCTACAGCGGAAATGGTGGTGTGTCGAACTTGCGACGCAGTACTGTTTGCCCCTCGACGACCGCACCGGGAGCAGTGACAGTGTATCAACTGATGTCACTCCAACGTCTCTGACCGGGAGGTTCTCGGTTCGAGTTCCGACGGTGGCAAGATTTTCGACACTAGCTAGTCAGCTAGGTCGAATTTAGTCGCTGTCTGGAGGAGAATTCTAGCGGCCGGCTGCTCTGATCGGTAGTTTTCAGTGGTTTCTCCGATCAACACCAGGCGAATGACGGAGCAGTACCCTAACAAACGGGCCACGGACCGCGCGCGATATTTCCTCCCTCTTCGTGGTCCTATCCTCACCCCTTACACACATTTACATTAACATGTACTACACTACCACACATGCCGGGAGATCGGTTGGGAGCTTATAACTTGTCCCAGCTGGGGCGGTGCCCAGCTGATGGAAGATATTTAATTGGGGAAACCCTTCTAGCCGAAGGTAGGTCGGCGCCGGATCTCGCCATCCAGCGGGGGAAGATCACTGCCACCTCCCAATGAAAAAGATGCACTACACATACGGGACTAGTGACCTCAGTAGTTGACGCGCTCGGAATCACTAACAACTAACCAAACAAACCATGGACGACCGCTCATCGCATCCGATGCAAAACAAATCTTTTTATACTCCCGTCCTATAATTCGCATATTAGTCCTCTCTTCCAAGAATTTTTATTTTTACTTGAAATAATTATTTTTCATTACATTTATTTATTTATTTATTTTAAGTAAGGGGAAAAAATTAGAAGCAAAGATTGTATAAGAAAAACACAAAATTAATTGTATTACTCCTCTAACAAAATGTGCTATATTTCACGATTTAAAAAATGTACTTAGTTTTCAAATCGTGTATGTGATAAAAGAAGTATCAAGCAAGTCAATAAAATAAGTAGCATTCGTATTTTAGTTTTATTATTTTCCTAAAAACGTTTCGTTTCTGATGTACGGAAACAGAGTGTGTTACCAGGAAGTTCCGATTCACGACGCCATTAGATTCCTATTACTTCAACTCGTTTATCTAATCGCGTTTACCGCCTAACAAAGCATGAGGTGACATAAACGCTTGATGTACATCACGTGTAATACAAAATAGTTCGTAAATAAAATCGTTAGAATGTATTTATGACCTTAAAAAAATATGTTACAGCTGAGTTACACTATGCAACAAAGGGTTAGATGGCTGCGGGTCGTTGCATGGTATCATTATGCAACGTCAGTGATGCAAGGATAGTCATTATAGTACGGATTCATTACACAGCTTCACTAAAGGTGTCTGACCAATCACAGAGTCGTTAACAATAGAGAAGTAATCAATTATTTGCAATAGTTCTAGTAAATGTTTCGCTAGATTGTGTATTGTCACTGTGTCGATACAACCTGCAGGGAGGGGGAGTAAATCGAACACGCTCTCCTCTGTTTTCAAAATCAGAAGAAAATTGTGAATGTTATAACATAATTTGCTCGCAAAGCCAAATGAGTGGGTATCCTAACAATTCTCATTTTAAGTCTTTATTAAAAAAATCGAGATTAACGTTAAAAAAATTGAGACTGGGCCCTTGAAGAGAAAAGAAGTGACAAGATGTGAATTTTTAGTACGACGTAACTACTTAAAACATGACTAGTCACATTGACAAAAATATATTGGAATTATTTTGAGGGAGAAATGAAGGTGATGGAAGAGATGATGTGATGCTAATCGCAAACGAGAAGAGAAAGGCAGGAAAGGGAACTAATATGTGAAAACCTACGCAGTGAGAATCACCTACTTCAACTTCCACACTAAATATCCGGAATGAACTTTGATTTCTAGCGAGAAATGGCGGCATACTGGAGTCATTGCACTGAGCTTTGGGCAAAATATTATTTTTCCCAGAAACATGCGAAAAAATCATAACACATCATAACACTATATATTTTTACATTTGATTGATATTTAAACAATTTTACATTGCGACAACAAAAGTGAATGAATTATATACTCTCATAATAAAAACGACTACGGTACTTTATAAAACAAACGCGTATGATAGAATTAAAATGTTTGGCTTTTAGTGCAAATGCCGTTCAGTGGTGCTCTTGCACAGGAAGTCCGTTCCTCGTTGGAACGCCGACGCTACGCCATTCTTCAATAGACAAGGTATAATACTGAGCGCCACAGGCTAAGAGACCTCCCATTAAGCATGAGTGCAGACAATATTTCATTTCTTAACTTCGATCTCTTTTTCGGGAGCAGGGATACTGACTTTTGTCAGACCTGTCTGAACGGAAGTGTTTGGAACAGTGTTTTGACACAGTACAGTATTGCAATGTGCAGTTTGCAGAATAACAGTGGTGGAACGTTGAATTGCTTCTTATTTTAAAGAGCTTACTCGTTTGCGAAACTACAAGAATTTCAATATTACACATCACTGGCTTCGATTTTCATCAAGAGTGGAACATTTCCTTCAGTAGCGTACACAATCGTTCGCAGACAACTGCGGGCGGTTTTTGTCCGCCATAAGGCGCACAACCCGCATGCATCAAGTATGCTACTGGTCTATAATTCGATTTTTATAACATGGTGCGTGAGGGCCTTATCTTCATGATGGAATATGGCACGGCTTTTCGCGTCTTTTCGGTCGTTCCGCTAGATGTCGCTTGATCTGCAGCACTGCTTGATATGGTCGTGGTCATGCGACAATTAGCGGCACGACCGAGAAAGACGCAAAAAGCCATGCCAACTCCCATCATGAAGACAAAGCCCTCACGCGCCGTGTTATAAAAAGCGAAGTATACGCTCACTACAGGGCCTTTTCTCAGAATACGGTGCGAAGCGAGGCAGCACCCGGGCGTGCCTACCCTGAGAGATATAAGCGGGCGCATGTCTGCGGGAAGAGACGAGACATAACATGGCGCACGGGCTATTAGAAAACGCTTGAAATGGAAATATGCTTATGCTACGATAATAAGTGTTCATTATACATTTCCAGATGAATAATAATTACACCATATTACAAGTGTAAGAGTAATTTATTATTATTATTATTATGAAATATATTACATATCCATCATGATAGGTTGTGCCTAACTTGCCTACCCCAAGGAACCGCCACTGGCGTCGAGTGCAAAAACTGTATTGTCAGTAGTGGCGAATTGTCCGATACACCGCGTATACCGTAGTAATTCGAAGTGTATAAGAAATATTAGAGAGTTTGTGCACTCTCGAACGTTAAATCACTATCAAACTTCCGCGCATGCGCAGTTCAAGTTTCGCATCACGTTTGTGCAACTGCGAATGAGCAGAGGATCGATAGTGCTGTCCGTTATGGCGTGCACAACCTCTCTATTTAATAAGTTTCGTAATCCTCTACAACGTTATTGAGCTTTTGACAGCTTTAAAACAGTTGCGAAAGAATATCCCTGTGTTGCTTCCGAGAGCCAGTCTGTCTTCCGCATCCGTAAGCGCCATGAAGTGCGATAGAATGAGAAGATTCAAACAGTTTTCAATGCTGTCCATTCGCTCGACGCAGGCGAAGGCACCGCATGCCAGCCGCGATAACCTACGGCTCCTCATGTTTCGAATACGGGGAGAGGGGAGGATACGCTTCTGGACGATCGGTAGGCACCGCAAAATATGGCGATGCCTCTCCTTCTCTGGTCGTTCGTAAGTTACGCTTCTCTCGAGTTTTTGTGAAAGTGGAGTGTGTTAATGATCCTGAACTTTGTGGTTTGTGTAATTGTCTTATAGAACAATTATTAAGAACGGAATTTCATAGTATTGGGATTTCAGAAAAACTCAAAATAAAAGACAACGGTCGAGATAGCTCCCATGAAGAAACTAAGGGTATACTTGAAATAATATTCAGAATTCGTCACTGATTGCCAGAGACTTTCTTCCGCTCGCCGCCCGCGCGCCGGTGCGTGGAGAATGGGGATCCTCGCGGGTGTGTGCACACGCGCCGCGAACCGCGGCGAGGGCCCAGAGCAGACCTGTTGTCGGCGGCAGGTGATTCACTCCGCGGGCTATTTGCGGTGCGTGATGCACGGGGGCGGCGGCGGGGGCGGAGGCGCTGGCCGATCGAGGCGGCCGTGACTCACAGACGCGTCTGCCGGCCCGGCCCGGCCCCCTGGCTACTGGGATGATGATCAAAGGCGGGCTCTTTCGCTACTGGATCGCCGGCCAGTGACAGCGCAACAGGAGCAAGTGGAAGGAGAAGGAGGCGCTTTGAGAATGTTTGAACTCCCAGATTAGGCACGATTATGTGGATTCAAAGAATTATTATTATTATTATTATTATTATTATTATTATTATTATTATTATTATTATTATTATTATTATTACTATTATTATTAACCAACTATACATTCTGTTATTGGCATGGGCCACCGGCTTGTGCAGGGAATTATTATATGCAAACATCAATCATAAAAGGAAGAAACAACAACAACAACAAAAACATAAATTATATACTCATATAAAATTTCAAAAGAAAAGCAGAGAGAGGTTATAAAAAATTCAAAGAATTAATTGAATTCAAAGTTTGGAATGAAAGAATGGAAATACTTTGTGTTCAATAGAAGAGAAAGTATTTTTGCGTGGGGAAGTGACGGATTATAGAGGAAATAAATTATAAATTAAAAATATAATGTATGATGATATTTGATTTCCAGCGTAACTACAATTGTAGAAGGAAATTTTTTTGTATTTCAGTTCATTTGTACTCAGAACATACTAATTTCGGGGGAGAATGTGTTTCTTTGGAAAGTAGGGTTATGGATTAGTATTTGAGAGTTGAATGAAAATATATCGAAGTAATATATCGACATATTCCATAATTCTCCTTTTTCAAAAGTTATATTTATAGCACCAAAACATTGATATCTTGCGTGATGAGAACGTTACACATAAATATATAAATCTTCCTACTCTGTAAAAGTTACATTTTTCCGTTAAGAAATTGAAATCTAACGTTTCAAGCAATAACGTGTAAGAATTTCAAGGTAATATTTCCATATTTTTGGCTTCCAGACATACAAAATCTTAAAATGTGGGCATTATCAGCTCATCTGACGATGTGCGTAGCAGTTTACTGTGTTGTCGGTATAGTAAGCCGGCAATTGCGATTCAGAAAATATATTCCTTACGTAATTTTACTACATAACCACGACGACAAGGTGAAAATGCCAAAAAGTACAAAAAAATTAAAGATATAGAAAAAGCTTTCCTTTATTTTTGAATTTTAAATTTGCCAAATCTTTAGTTTAGTAAACTGTGTATACTGTAAGATTTACATAAAAAAAAAATTAAACCTTGTTTTAAATACAGACATATTTTCATACGTAGAAATAAATGTCCTTTAGCAGCGAAAACGATGGAAAATCAGTGGGTTGATGTGGGGAAAAGTTATTAATGAGAATGGTAAAAAGTTGAAAGAAGTGGGTAAACAATTCTTATTGAGAATTATGAGTGGATTCTTTAATAATAAAGATATCCGTAAATATAGATGGTTCCAAGCAAAACAGGATCTCTCTCTCTCTCTCTCTCTCTCTCTCTCTCTCTCTCTCTCTCTCTCTCTCTCTCTCTCTCTCCCTCTCTCTCTTCTGCGAGTGGAACTTCACCATGCGGCGTCTCTCGCACCCAAGCTTCCATCTTCTTCTATCTTGCCAATCATCACCTTCGATGTGACGATCTCTCATTGTCTGTCGCACGCCATCAGACCATGTGAGTTTTGGTCTACCTCTCTTTCTGTGCATTGGTACCTGCCACCTCCAAGTTTTTAATGGACATCTTTCCTTCGGCATTCTTATAAGATGCTCATACCATTTTAACCTTCTCCCTTCTATTGTATCCATTATATCCGAAATGACACCCATTTGCTGCTTTATATTTTCATTCCTGATTCTTTCCATTAACGTTACACAACAGCTGCGTCTCCAAAACTCCATTTCCATTAGCCTTTAACGTTTTCTCATTGCTTTTTGAGATCTCCCACAACTCAGCACCATACAGTGATATACTTTCCACAAATGCTTTATAAATTCTAATTTTTACATTACTAGTAATATTTTTATTCCATTTTATTGAATGCAATTGCCGAATAGCAGATTTTTCTTGCCGAATGCGATGTTTAATTTCCTTGTCACTGCCCCCTTGGTCTGTTAAAATTGTTCCTAAATACTTATAAGTCTGACAACACTTAACAACCGAGCCATCTTCCATTACTAAATCTTTTCCTGTCCCTCCTACCATCATGTACTGTGTCTTCTGGAAATTGATTTTCAAGCCCCATTTTCCATATTCCTCATTTAATTTCCTTAACATATAATGTGCATCGTCTTCATCCTCAGCGAATATCACTTGATCATCTGCAAAATTTAGTGAATATAACATATCGTCATTTAATTTTATTCCCATCCTTTCACATTTTATCTTCCAATTTTTTAGAGCTTCTCCTAGATATATTTTGAAGAAGGTTGGTGCAATACAACACCCCTGTCTTAGCCCTTTATCTTGATTTCTTTTGATATGCTATTTCCTAATTTGACATAAGCGATATTGTCCGTATATAACTCTCTAATGGTCTTAATACATATGCTATTAATATGTTGATTTTCAATAGCCATCCACAATTTTGAAAGGGGAAAGTGGAAAACAGGATGTAAGATCAATAATGGATTGTATGATTATCGTTCCAATAGGTGCTTCCATGAAAGTCTTTGATGTGAGGGAACAAAGAGGGGTAACGTGGTTGAGATCACTTTCTAGTAAAAGCTCAAGTGTATGCCATTCCTAGAATTTGTTTACAAGATAATATTGAATGAAAGAGAAAAAAAGGTTTAACTTCCAAAATATAATTTAGACAGTTTTAATAATAAATCGTTGATATTCTTGTTCAAATATGACTATGTTATTTAACAGATGTACTTTAACCAATTGTGTGTCTGAAGAATCGAAGAATGTTTGGATTAGTTCCATCCATAAAAAAGGGAAACAGGAACGATTGTTCAAGCTATCGAGGAATTAGTGTTATAGATACTATGGGTAGACTGTTTGGATGTATTTTGACTCGAAGACTGGAAATGGAGGTCAATGAAGTTGCGGAACCAAGTGGTTTTAGGGCAGGAAGATCTTGTATAGATAATATATTTTCTATTAAAACAGCTTATTGAAAAGAAAATTGCAATGAACAGAGAATGACACTTAATTTTTATTGATTAAGGAAGGCTTATTATAATGTTCCGGTAAATAAAATGTGGGAAGTCCTAACGAAAGTAAAAGTAAATTTTGATTTAATAAATGTTATAAAGAGTCTATAGAAACAGTATGTCTCTTATTAAGGTAAGATAAGAATTATTAGAAGGTTTTATTGTAAATAAGGATCTCAGGCCAGGATGTCCTTTATCACATTTTTCATCTTTGTTCAAAATTTTTATTCGATTTTTATTCGATTTATTTTTATTAAAGGAATAGTCCAGAAAATGTAGAAATATAGAAGTGAGTGTCGGAAACGGGAACTTTAATCTCCTACAAAACAATTGTTTTGCCTATACCGGGGCCCCAGCCGCCTCGGAATCGCACTGAAGATGGCCACAATGCGACCGAACAAGCTTTGTGGAAAAATAAACACGACAAAACAACGCCTCAGATCTATTTCTATGACATCGATAATTAAAAATTTACATTTCCTGTTTGAAATGTTTTGTTAACTTGTAAATGATAGCCGTCGCTAAAAACTCTATTTATTTCAAAACAACCCCAACGAAATAAATTTTAAAACCTTGGATAGGAAATTATGGTGTGGATGATTTTAGACCGAGGAGAAAGTACCAAAACGGCACCGTTTTGGGGCTAAAAAGTTTAGAATTCAGCTGAAACACGGTTTTGTTATCACTTGATATTTCGTAAAGTTCTCCGATGGAGTGCTATCGGCTGTGACGATAAGCTTTAATGCGCTATAATTTGGTTTGTGGTCGAAAATTGTATATTATAGTGGTGAGAATCCGATGAAGCTAAAGAGTAAAAAATCTCGAATAAAAAATAATTTTAAAAATAAAAATCGAGTTATGTTTGATGTATTTATTCATCATATAATTTTTATAACAATAAAACATTTATACAATTAAAAGTAACATATCGACATGTATTACAAGTATTCGTATTACGTAAATGAATAATATCGCGATGTGCTCTCTGAACGTAATACTTTACCACATACATAAAATTTCAATGTAAAACATCTGTATTCTCTTAACATGCTTGTGAAGGTACAACCAGGATGTGCCAGTCTTCCGCACTCTCTGCGTTGACCGGATGTGGTCTAATGATACCACAACCACTGCGACGCACATGTAAAACTGCCTCAAAGCCAATTTGCCGACATGTTTCCTGAGTCAGAAAGATTCATTATATTTTACAACGAAGAAAATTAATTAGAAAACAGTCTACTTGACAGTTTAAAACGCCAGACACTCTCTGCAAGAAAAGGGACTTGTCACACAGACGATGCGATAAAGCAAAAGTTGTACCAAAAATAAGAACACCTTTGTTTCCACATTTGTCGCGTAATCGCTAATCAGTTTAGAGGTTGATACCTTTTCGTGGCTATATGTCCAAAAATCATATACCCCCAACCTCTAGAAGAAATTAAGGGGCATTTCCATGAAAAATATTTCATACGATCGTTTCAAATCGTTCCCAATTGACAAAAATATTTAAATTGAAAGTTATTTATGAAGGTCTGCATTCAACAATTGAAGTTAAATTAAAATTTTTGTTATTTTATTTTAATATTTATTAAGAATACTGTACACTTTTAATAACTTTTTTATATTTCACCGAATTTCTTTTAGAGTTATTTCCTCAACATTGCACACAAAGATGTTTAATTACAGTACTTCTGATGAATTAATAATCTTCAACTTCGCCTTTTTTCGACTGAATAACGTAAGCCATAAAAATTAAATTCTGTAAATAAAAACGAAGGGATACCTTAT
Source organism: Teleogryllus occipitalis (assembly GCA_011170035.1). Taxonomy (NCBI): domain Eukaryota; kingdom Metazoa; phylum Arthropoda; class Insecta; order Orthoptera; family Gryllidae; genus Teleogryllus; species Teleogryllus occipitalis. The sequence continues at coordinate 24,729 of BLKR01009898.1, read as the reverse complement.
AATCTCACGAAAGTTCTTTCTAAATAAGTTCTAGAAGTGTCGATAAATTACTAAAAAATATATTATGTACATTTTGAATGACGAAAGATACTGAAAAAAATCAGAAAATATGGCTCTCAAGTATTAAACAACCATTTTTGCAATTTATTTGCCTTGAAATTTTCATAACTCTCATGTTCCATAAGTTACTTCATTTTTTTGGGCCCCGTTAAATTTTATTACATTATAGACTCAAAATTTGAAAATCGTAATTTCTGTGGAAATGTACCAATTTACACCAAAATTTCCCTTAATAAACGCAACTCAAAGGTTGTTTTGTTTAGAAGCTTCGTTTTCTAAATAACGGGAATACTGAACAGCAGCTTCGGCATTTTGTGTTCGATTTTGCTTCTTAATGCTGCGGAGCTGAGGGTTCGTCTGCTTGATGCGTTGGCAGAAGGGCCGGATCAACATCCAGTAGAACAACTCGATCACACTAAGGAGGCTAATACCCATGCATAAACCCATCAGGCCGCCTAAACTGGCTGTAAAGAAAAGGAAGATTATTAGTCTTGCAGTAACAGAGAAGGTAACATTATAAGAAGATTTTCAACATTTAGTTAAGAATATTACTGAACAAGTTTATAAAATATAAATAGTTGAGATGGATTGTTGAACCTCGCATTATATTGTAATGTTATTGCTGGTTTCCATATTATTTGTTTAATTGGAGAAATTATTTATATATTTGAGAGTGTTTCAACCAGTTCAGTAACAAAAGTTCTCATGGATGTACTTTATTCCATCTAAACTATTCCGACACACAATAATATGGAATACGTAAACTTATGGTACAATATTTCCGATTACTCCAACGTTACTTACAACATCGATATTCATGGGACACATAAGCATCACTATACTGAAGCCACGGAGCGTCTTGCTGAATGTCTGAACGTATTGATATCGGGGTCGTCGACCATCCAGATGCTTCTTCAATGCTTCCGATAGATTGGAATCACGTAGCCGAGGAAAAGGAATCGCTGACCATAACACCAGATCCGGACAAAAAAGAAAGTGATCGAGTGGCTGGGCCCACGAATGCCGAGTTGTACTCAGATTAAAACAGTGTGTCCCTTGAAGGTCACGAGCTGGCAGGAGAGAAGGACACTTTCATCCAATCGCGAACTTTCTTACGGCTTAATTTTTTGGCATTGAAGCTCCCGATTGGTTGATAGTGTCCCCCACTCTTTTCAGCGTGAGACCTTCAAGGGACAATCTATTTTAATCGAAGTATACACGTTCTGTTGACCTGGCACTCGGTTATTTCCTTCTCTTTATGCCAGTGAAGAAGCATCTGGGTGGATGAAATATTATTCCCTTTTTCGTATCAACTGGTAATAATCAAAAAGGGGAGAGAGGTTTTAATGAACCAATGCCAAAATTAAGCAAATTTTGCTCTATTTGAGCAATAAAGAGAAAAAAATTGGAGCAATTTTTGAAAAAATCTCTTTAGGACATTTTCAATTACCTCAATTTCTCTCATAATTACACAAAACAATCATTTTAAAAAAGTGTACATGACATTTTAAAATAAATTTTGAAAACAAAACTCATTCATAAAAATATTATCTTAAATAATGTAGATGTGTGAGGGGATCGAAACAATTTCTCTCTCGAAATCGAAGAACGTTTGCCATTTTAAAAATTTTAGTGGTTTTACTGAAATAGAATCCGCGCAATTTCCGTAAGTGTAGTTTGTCCAATTTCTGCAAACAATTTTGAAAAAAAAATGAAGCGGTTTTTGAGAAAATTTCAAAATGTCCCATTGTCATTGTGTTAAATATCCAAAAATTAAAATATAAGCTAAGGCTTTGAGTGCGGCTAGATAGGCCGGGAAATATCAGTGACTGTTTTGTTGTGTTGACCACTTACGGACGGACAGACAGTCAGACGTTTTTGAAACAAAAACAAACATTTTTGGTAACAGGGACTCTTAAAACATGTTTTTTGTCAAAATCTCGTCATCAAGTTTTTGCAGCATTATAAGACTTCTTTATATTACGTATACAAGAAAGTAAAATATGTCTTTTCAGCTTGAATGTAAAGTTCCCGAAAGGGATGATTCTTAAGACCGGAAGAAAGTTAATGAGTATATCTGGAAATCTTAAAAAATCTACGTACCCAACAAATCAGATACTCCGAAAACTTCCACCCGCCGCACAGGGATAAAGAGAGAGTCCTTGTAGAAAATTGATATATGGGATCTCTTTGTCGGCTCGTTTGTCACAAATTCTTTACTGCAACGAAAAAAATATTAATATTTTCATATTATCGTCTATTAATACAAACTTTCTTGATATTCTTATATTTCTAGGCCAATATTGTAACTATTTTTCGAGAACATTTGGAAAATATATTGTTTGATTCTTTGTAAAATAGTTTTATAACTCTTTACGCGCGCAAAAATACTTAACGTACCTATGAAGAATTTGATTTGCAGTTTCAGGATCTAACACAGATTGAATGTGATGACTGTTGTATCGAATGTGGGCACAGCTCTGCAAACAATTACATGGTGTTTGTTGTATTCTTTGGCACTTTTTGCAGTTCTTTCCATTCTTCAGTGACTGTTCTTCAGTATTGTTTAAGTAGAAATATCCTGCAAACCACATTAAATTTGCGTATTAACCTGTAGAAGTGATAAACGTCATGAGGCTGATATGAGCATATATTGTGATATCGACCGAGTTTCATTAAAACATTATTGTTGTGGGAACTGTATTATTATGTCAACTTAAAACAACCAGGTAAACAAGGAGCTTCTCTTAAAGGCCTGTTTGCTTTAACTTTAACCTTTGCTTTGCTTTAACTTTAACCTTTGCTTTGCTTTAACTTTAACCTTTTGCTTATTTTAACAGACCGCCGCCATAATACCGTCCAGCTATCTCATGAGATTACTACATCCGTAGTTATAAACATCAACGGCGTCCATTATCAGCGTAATGCAGCAAGCGACGTGACGTTATCCTGATAAAAGTTGGAAGAATTTAGATGATAAGAATACCCAAATCACAAAATTCGTGGTTGTTGTGAAATGTTAGTTACTCATTTCATTACAGTTTAGTTCTTAATTGCCAAAATCATAGAAAAGTCCTAGTGTTTTTTTTCATTTATTTTGAGTTCTATCAACATCAAGTGTTATTTTGGTGTATGACATTAATGTTGTACAATCCTTTCTTTATTAAATTATTCATTATGAATAAATTGCAAGTGCCTATTCAATACCTAAACTAGAATGTTAAAAGCTTATTTTAGAATTTTACTATTTTTAATGAAGATTTAGCCTGGCTCTTTTTACTGCTTTAGTGACTAAAAATTCCCAGCTTAATCAGAATGCTTTTGCTACTTAATTTTTATTATACTATTGTCTTACCTGCAGCTTTCTTTGGGCAAAATTCGTCTTTCCCACACACAATTGTGTTCGGCATCCCTGAAATTAATTAGAAATAAGTAATATTAATGGGTACTATTGTCTTTAAATATTCATATTATTTCAGGCTATATTTACCAAACTTTCAATTTCCTTCGTTTTTAAATTCTGCTTTTAGAAGACAAAAGTTAGAAATTTCTTGTAAAAATATTAAGATTCTGATACGAAGATGAAAAATATTAAGAGTATTTTTGTGAGGCCGTAATGTTCTAAATTAAATCTTTGGCAACAATACAAAAATAAAATGCGCCAAAGTCATTTGAACAATATCTAGCAGAGGTACATTAGTATAACAGCCTGATTTTGATTGGTTGGTTGTTTAGTGATTCCGGGCGCGTCAATTGATTAGGTAATTAGTCCCGTAAGTGTAGTGCATGCTTTTTTCCTCCGGAGATGGCGGTGATCTTCCCCCGCTGGGTAGCGAGATCCGGCGACGACCTACTATCGACTAGCGGGGTTTCCCCCTGACCAGGACTCTCCCACCAGCTGGGCACCTCCCCAGCCGGGACAAGCTCTAAGCTCCCGACCGGTCTCCCGGAATATGTGGTAGTGTAGTGCATGTTAGTGTAAGCGTGTGTGCAAGGGGAGAGGATAGGACAAGGAAGAGGAAGGAAAGATTGCGCGCAGTCCGTTTGTTAGAGTACTGCTCCGTCATTCGCCTGGTGTTGATCGGAGAAACCACGGAAATCTATCGATAAGAGCAGTCAGCCGCCAGAATTCTCCTCCAGACAGCGACTGAATTTGACCTAGCTGACAAGCTAGTGTCGAAAATCCTGCCGTCGTCGGGACTCGAACCGGTCAGATGCACTGGTCAGAGGCGCCTGCCGATCAGAGGCGCTGCAGTCAAATCAGTTGATGCACTTAGCTACCGCTCCCGGTATAACTGCCTGCGACACTATTTACAATTTACTATATGTATGTTACTATTTGTGCCAACCTGAATGGCCGAGGCGGCTAAGAGCGAGTACCGACTCAGCGCTTCGGTCCGAAGGGTCGCGGGTTCGAGTCCCGCCTTGGGCATGGCTGTTTGTCCCTTGACTTTGTGTGTGTGTTGTCGCGGAGGGCCTCGCGTTCTGCTGACCCCAGATCAGAGGAGCCCGCAAGTGTTTGTCTAGTGTATGGTCGAATATGCGTCCCTTCGGGACGTAAAGGGCAACCGGCTGTCGGCTGGATAAAAGCCCTAAGGAAAAAAATGTTACTATTTGTATGTTAGGGCTATTGTCGATATCTGGGTAATTTGCGATATAGCCGGTTCATATCCTTTCAAAATGAGAGGATAAAGTTCGAAGAAAGATTAGTTTGGAAACATTCTTCGTACTTTATCCGGGTAAAGTGGACTTTAACTAATATGAGATGGCTAGGATAGGTGTTACAGGTTACGATGACGGTGTATATGTAAAAATGAAATAAAAGGGAACAGACTGTTAGGGGAGGTTTCCAAGGCTAGTGAAAAACAAAGTGTTGTTTCCAGTTCAAACGCGAAATTTCTATTTCCGCAATACCACATAACCTAACTTCACTATAAACCTCAGATAACGCTTTCCTACGCTTTTTTGAATTCGCAAAATGATTCCGCACTTCAGCCTTTGACTTGCGTAAAAGAACTCGGAGTCGCATTATTCCCCCAAGAGAACACATTATTCCCAACGTATTTTTAGGAAAAAATACTTCTTGCAAACATTTAAGACGCATCAAACTTGCATAGTCACTTTACTTTAGCCATCTCCCTCGTGACTAATGCCAATATAATCCCGAAATGATCCGCTCTTCGTTATTTATACTGCTTTATCCCAAGCATGTGGCTAATATGTAAATTAAATGTCTATTAATATTAGCCATAGTTTGGGCGTTAGCGTAATCCGCTCCATACCGTCCGACCTGGACCGCACCATGCCGTTGATTGATTGATTGATTGATTGATTTTTTCGTGTTTCCGGGCGCGTCAACTACTGTGGTCATTAGTCCCGTTAGTGTAGTGCATGTTTTTTTCGGGAGATGGCGGTGATCTTCCTCCGCTGGATGGCGAGATCCGGCGCCGACCTACCGTCGGCTAGTGGGGTTTCCCCCTAACCAAGACTCTCCCACCAGCGGGGCACCGGCCCAGCCGGGACAAGCTCTAAGCTCCCGACCGGTGTCCCAGAATATGTGGTAGTGTAGTGCATGTTAGTGTGTGTGTGTAAGGGGAGAGGATAGGACAAGGAAGAGGAAGGACAGATCGCGCGCGGTCCGTGGCCCGTTTGGTAAGGTACTGCTCCGGCATTCGCCTGGTGTTGATCGGAGAAACCACGGAAAACTACCGATCAGAGCATCCGGCCGCTAGAATTCTCCTCCAGACAGCGACTGAATTCGACCTAGTTGAAAAGCTAGTGTCGAAAATCCTGCCGCCATCAGGACTCGAACCTAGGACCTCCCGGTCAGAGGCGCTGCAGTGACATCAGTTGATGCACTGAGCTACCGCTCCCGGTCGCACCATGCCGTCCGCCCCCGGATCTGCCTCTGCCGACCGACCTTAGACCGCTCCTTCCTGCCCGATCCCCGACCGTTCCGTGCCGTCCGATCACGCGCCTCGCCACCCGACACGACCGCCTCCCGAGGTTGACGGACAGCCCTCCAGCTGCGATGGACCTACTATTTCAGCCAATCGTACTTGGTCCCCACCCAAATACAAACCCGAGCGCAGACCACCCCGGCTGAACATGCGAAAAGTGAGTTTTACTAAAACAATCTCCACGGGCGTCCAAAATGAGACAATCATTACGGCGCCCACGAAAACGTATAAAACAAAAAAAACAAATACAACAAAAAACTAAACGGAAGAGCTCCACTCCGGAGCAGGCCGTCGCAAACTGAAAAAGCCGAAACGCAAGCACCAACCCGGCGCAGACCAGCCCTGAGGACGATCACGAAAAGATGATCGATACATCGACAACACAGCTTTCGTCGCGGCGTCACGCGGACAGCCAAGATCATTTTCATGACTCTGGCCGCGGAAGCCTACGACTTCACTTATTTGTGAGATAGTTTGTTTGAAACATACTGGGCATGTAGAATTCGACGCATCCGCACCTCGCCAGCGTGATGTTGGCGAGGCACTCCAACTCGCAGTTCTTCTGCGTGTAGAACTTGAAGTATTTGAGATAGCGCTCGTCGTGGAAGTAGCACTGGCGTTGCTCCGGAGTGTACGAGTCTCGCAGGTCCTGCGAGGTGCGGATCTCGTGAGGCGTGAGGAAGATCTCTGAGAAGGTGTCCAGCGGGACGAACACAGTCTCGTGACGCAACTGAGGGAATTCGATGGGGCTGTGAAGAATTACCTGCCAATACAGAAAAGAGAAGTTGTGGTTGAACTAATTGCACAGGCAAACACACAAAAAAGTTATAAGACACAAAGACTTGACACATGTTTCTCTATGTACGAGTTTTTTGACGCGCTGGATCCGAATCTGAAGCCATAATTGCGCCACCATCCTTCAATTATTTTTAAATTGCAAAAATCTTTTGTGATATTGTAAGTTTTGCTTTCGGGGGTTGTTTTCAGACCCAAAGGCATGAAACATATTGTTCTATGATTTTAGATGCGCTGAATCCGAATCTGAAGTCAGAATTGCGCCAAAACCTTCAAGTTAGTTTTTTAAATCGCGAAAAACCACTATTAAATTGTAGACTGTAAATTTCACTTTTTTTTCGATTAAAAAAATGTAGGGTACTGGCGCAATTATGACATCAGATTCGGATTCAGCGCGTCGAAATATATAGAAAAACATGTGTCAAGTCTTTGAGCTGTCACCTTTTTTTGTGTGCATGTGTTATTTAACATTTTTCATGTGAAAGTGTTTCGAATCAGGGCGTGTCAAGGATTGAAGTCATTAGTTAAACGTAGTGATTGTTGTAGCCTGAATGATGGTGGCGATGTTCCTCCCTCACTAGAATCTTGAGATCTGGCGCCGAGCTACACGTCGGTTGCGAAATTTTCTTTTCGATGTATCTTTCTCAGCGGAGAACCATCCCAGAAGGGACAAGCTCTAAACATCCGACTGGTTTACCGATATGTATGGTAATGTAATACATGTAAGTGAAAATATATGCAAGTAAGGGGCGAGTATAGGACGAGGAAGAGGCAGGAGGAACGCGAACGGTCCGTGGCTGGTTTAGTGGGGTACTAGTCAAGAGGGAACGGGATATCACATCATCGCCGTCAGGATGATCGTTTAGAGTGGAGGAAGAAGGAAGGATCGTTTGTGCTCCATGCTCGCATTGATTAAGATCCTGCTCTCGCTTCTGCTTGAGCTGTTAAGATAAAATAACAAAAGTGACAGATCAAGATAGTCATCTACAGAATTCTCATCCAAGCAGTGTTAGGCGAAAGAAGTCTGACTTACATTTGTCACCGTCACTACCATTAAAGGGTTAAGGACTATCGTTAAAATGATGATGATGATAATGATAATAAAAATAATAATAATAATAATAATAATAATAATAATAATTATTATTATTATTATTATTATTATTATTATTATTATTATTATTATTATGTCGATTCGGGTAGCCGAGGTTGCTAATGCAGTAGTGCCGTGGCGGTCTTGGACCCAAGAGTTGCGGGTTCGAGTCCCTCCTCGGGCATTGTTTGTGGTTGTCTTTGTATGTTTGTGATTGTCAGTTTCATCCTTCATCGTCATCATTTCCATTCCTCATCCTACAGGGCTATCAACCTTGGGGTGTGAAAATGGGCTCAGCATGGAAATGCTGACTCCCCCCGAATAAATTCATGTGTATACCCCTAGGAAAAATACTACTGGGCCTCGGTGGGTACTACTGGACGTTCTCGTAGTCCATAGACGGCCAATTCGCGACCAAATAATAATAATAATAATAATAATAATAATAATAATAATAATAATAGTAATAATACGAGTAACAAAAACAACAACAATCACGTAACCGTGCTATGTTAATAAAATTCCCTAATTATCAAGTTGAGCTATCTGATGCCAAAAGTGCAAAACCAGACTAATCTTCATTCATCTCTTTACCAAAACAGTCACTTAATATACACTCAGACAAACGCCTTGGGATAGCAAAATGCATATATATGCATATGACAGTAGTATCACGTACAAAATGTATAAAGGGCAATGCATTGGTAGAGTTTTCATTTGTATTCAAGTGATGCATGTGAAAAGGTTTCAGATGTGATTATGGCTTCAGAACTGGAAATAATAAATTTTGAACGCGGAATTGTAGTTGAAGCAGTGGCGAATTCTCCAATACACCGCGTATACCACCGGTGTACCAAGTAATTCGAAGTGTGTAATTAATATGTCATAAGTTTGGTAATTCTCTAAAAATTTATTGATATTTTGAAAGCTTTAAAACTGATGCGAAAAAATAACTCGTTTTGCTACCGAGAACCAGTCAGTCTTCCACATCCATAAGCGCTATGAAGTGAGAAGTTTCAGAAGGGTCTTAATACTGTCCAGAGAATTAGCTTGCGCAGGCGGAGGAACCGCATGTCAGTCGCGATAATCTAGGCCTCCTCATGTTTTAAGAGCGGGGGGAGGGGAGGATACGCGTTTGGACGGTCGGTAAGCACCGCAAAATATTGCGGTGAACAGTCCTTCTCTGGTCGTTCGTAAGTTACGCTTCTCTCAGGTTTTTGAGAAAATAAATTGTTAATGATTATGAAGTTAGTGGTTTGTTAGTGTTGTGTTTGTGGACAATTAGTCTTATAGATCAATTATTACGGACGGAATTTCAGAGTATTGGGATTTCAGAAAAGCTTAAAATAAAAGGCAACGGTAGAGGTAGCTTCCATTAAGTGCGGTATACTTAAAATAATGTTCAGGATTCGTCACTGAGTTGAAGCTAGACGCATTGTACATTCCATTTCCGAAATCATTAAGGAATTCATTATTCCGAGATCCACAGTATTATGAGTGTGCTCAGAATACGTAAGTTCAGGCATAACCTCTCAGCACGAACAACGCAGTGAGCGACATCCTTTACCTAAAGACTGAGAGCCACGGCGTTTGCAAAGAGGTGTCAGTACTAACATTTAAGCAATACTATGTGAAATACCCGCAGAAACGGGATGTACGACGAACGTATCTGTTAGGACCGTGCAGAGTAATTTGGCTTTAATGGGCTATGGCAGAGATCGATTCTAGTGTCTTTGTTAACAGCAAGACATCGCTTGCAACGCCTCTCCTGGATTCATGCCCATATCGATTGGACTCTAGTCGATTGGAGAACCATGGCATGAGAAGATGAGTCTTGATTTCAGTTGGTATGTGCTGCTGGTAGGGTTCCAGTGTGGCGCAGACCCAACCAAGCTGTAGACCCAAGTTATCAACAAGGTACTGTGCGAGCTGGTGGTGGCTTCATAATAGGGTGGACTGTTTTATATGGAAAGAATTGATCCAACTGAACCGATCATTGACTGGAGATAGTTATGCTCAGCTACTTGGAGACCATTTTCAGCCATTAATGGACTTCATTTTCCCAAACAACGATGGATGTTGACGGATGATATTGCGTCATGTCACCGGGCCACATTTGTTCGTGATCATTTTAAATAACATTCTGGACAAGCGAATAATTAAGGCCACCAAGATCGCCCGACATGAATCCCATCGAACATTCATGGGACGTAATCGAGAGTTCAGTTTCTGCACAAAATCCTGCATCGGCAACGCTTTCGCTGTTATGGACAGCTATAGAGGTAGCTTATTCAGTATTTCTGGAGGGGACTTCCAACATCCCATGCCACGTCAGGTTGCTGCATTTCGCCGAGGAAAAGACGGTTCGACACGATATTAGGAGGTATCCCATGACTTTTGACACTTCAGTGTATGTAACAGTGTAAAATAGTAAACACTATTGAACATATACTTATGTCACCTGTTATGAGATTACTTGATGGAAGTTTACGTTGCTCATTAGCGGATGTGGTTTGATACGAATAACAAATTTATCAATTTTCAAGCTTCTTTTTTCAGATATATTTTTTATAAATAAATTTAAATTGTATATGAATGTTATTTCACTGTTATTGTAAGTAAATTTAAAATATGTTATTAAACATAGTTGGTGGGCACTTGCCAAGCGAAGATCCTGTAACGGTACATAAATCTACAATTTGTACTCGGAATACTCCTTTCTCTTCCTAATGGGAGCCACTACTTTAAACGTCGATACAGAATTGATATATACATCAAGGTGTTACCATAATTATTTGGACATTCATGTCATTTTGTTTTCTCTGAATTTATCGGTAGTCGAATCGTTTTATTAGGTATTTGTTTGGAAGTAATGTGATTCGCTGTGAACTTGCCAACTGTACATTAATGCCCCTCTTCAAATCCGATGGTGGGGTTTCTCTGCACATTCGGTATGAGCAGGGAATGTTATTCAAAATATCGAAAAAGTTGACGAATCTTCAATTTGTTTAACCTTGAATATAATTATTCGGAAGTTCAATTCTCTCTAACGCCAGCAGACAATTAAAAAAATATTAATTCGGCAATTAAGTGTGAGAATTTGTTGGTAGAATTCCTTCCTTGACTTTAAAACTTAAATGATCCACGATAAAATGCTTTTCCGTTTTCCTTTGTTTCTCCGTGCAAGCATTCACAACTCTCCACCTCATCTTAATTCACCTCACCTCACAGTATTACACTGAAATGTAATGCCCTTTTACACATACGTTTCACTCTACTTCCGAGCCAACACCGCGCACATAATAATAATAATAATAATAATAATAATAATAATAATAATAATAATAATAATAATAATAATAATAAAACTTGCCCTACAGAAAAGTCTAGTAATTTAACAATATGGAAATGTAGTGATACACATATAAACGTAGAGGGAACTAATGTATTTCTAAATTTGTTCAAGTTTTGAGTAAAAGGCTAAAATTGCCACAGCAAATTGTTCCAGTCTCTAGAAGTTGGATTCGCGAATGAAATTTTTACTACGTCCGATTTCAGTATTCTTGTCTCAATTTTGTGCATTTGATCCGTTCTGCCGAAATATGTTAGCTTTCCTAATGGACGATGAATTTCTTTCATCCTTCACTTGATTTAATTTCAGTTCATTTCATTTATTCACATAATTTACTAGATAACTTTACTTTGGTAACTCAGGGTTACTGGAGCTAATACAATATTTTACTACTATGAATAACTAAATTTCCGTACCTGGAATCCGTGTCCCAAAGTGTTGCACATGGAATGTAAATACTTCAATTTCGTTTTCAGCGTCATGGAGAGTCCTGATTCGTCTCCCACTCCCAAAGCAGGACGTGGATACGCAAACGTCAAGTTGATATCTTTCTCATATCCAGTGGTGGGATCCCACTGCACACTTGCATCCGCACTATACTGTAAGTCTCCGTTGGAAGCGTGGTACCTAAGAGAACCACAGATTAAAGATGCGCCAAGAGTACACCGATATTTGTAGATTTTGATTATTTTTTTTCAAATTCTTCAAAGTTGAAATTTTTCTTAGAAAATATGAGGAAATTCATAAGCACTTAAATTTCAACTAATAATGTGGGGTCGATCCAACCCTAAATACGGTTCAGAGAATTCGAAAGTTTTTTAATTAGTTTTCCGTACTTACGTTTTCTCTCGGAACATGTATTTGGCGGGCATCATATTGAATGAAAAGCACACGCCTTCTCTAGTTAAAATTGGTTGAAATTCAGGATCAACGAACGGATTCATATTTGCTGTTTCCACGACATCATCTTTGACCAGTGCAAACTAGAAAATTAAATATTGTTATATTAGTTACAGATTCATTTATTTTAATTTTCAATTCTTCTCTTTATATTACTTTTTATTTGAATATTATTTAATAACTTATTTGGTAAGATTTATTACAAACTTTTTTAATTATGTGTGTAGCATTTCTGTCAATCTTGGTTCCATTGTTGTCCACTCTGACAGGGATTCTACACGGAATCTGCACTTGGGCGAGTCGAATTTCTCTAAAAAGAGGACATTAATGTAATGATTGTAGGGCTTTAATTATAGTATATCTATTTCTAAATTCATGTAATGATGGAAAGTAAAAGTGTAAAGTGGCTTAAAAATTGCCTGCAAAACTATTCTCCAACTCAGGAAAAGATGTCAAAATAGAAACACCGCAAGATGGAAAATTATGAAATCAGTACACATTCAGCTATCAAAGTAAGGCTTTCGAGGGACATCGAAACACCGAATGAGTTATATGTTCGAATCAAACTGTTGCTGAATTTTCTTCAAATGGCATGGTTTATTGTCATGAGGATTAAAATGAAAATTGGTCCGTCCTTGGGAGTAAGTAAAAATCAAAATTTGTAAATGCTGTCATGGAAGGGAATATAGGTTGACGTTGAAATATATTGACAATGAAAAGAAAGACAAATCTTTGCCTTTTTGAAAAGTAATCACTTTTGTAGTTCGCATTCCGAGAGGGATTTGTCCAGCGTAATCCACTAGTATGTGTAAGTAAATCTTATAAAGATACTTCTCAGAAAACATAGTGACCTTATTCAACTTACAGATTTTTTAGGGTTAATAAAAAATCAAATTTATTGCAGATGCAGTATTGATTTGTTCCGATTAGCTTGTCGTATCTTTTATTTTATGCAATTTTATTACAGGATATTAGAAATCAATTAAAGGGGATTTTATGCACTTACAAATGTTTTTCTGTTTCAATCTCTGAAGTGGTTTAGAAGTCTGACGCCAAATGCTTTCAACGGGAGTGGTTATTTGTCATAATTTACTGCATTATCCGAAATGCACAGTATTACTGTTTTGAGCGTGATGTCTCAAAGTACGTGAACACGTGAGTCCTTGCGGAGCTACACATTTCCTGAAACATAACCAACAGACAGTAGCAAATACCGACGAGGCAAACACTACAAGACCATTAATAAGAAATTAAAAAGTCAAAAATTTGATTGCTAATTTATTTTCCAAATTTATAAAAAAGTTAAAAGATACGCTTGATTCACGGATATCTATCGGGACACCATTGGCGTTTGTTCATACAACGATTCGGGCAGGAGTGAGTCTACGAGTCTAAAACACTCCTCCTTGGCCACTTGCTGGTACAAGCCAGCAATTCATGGTTTCACGGTCAATTTTTTCATGGTTTCTGAACGTTGGTTTTGTCGATTTGTTTCTCATTATGTTCCAAAAGTTGTCAATTGGATTTAGGTACGGATTTTGGCGGCCCAGTCCTTCACTTCAACATCATGATTGGCAAAACAAGCCGTGCTCACCGGTGATTTGTGGTAACGGTTATCCTGCTGAAAAATGAAGCTGGGACCCAGCAACTGCAACTGGTACACTTGTAATACTATAACCAACTCCGTAAGAATGCAGTATTCAATTCTTGTAATAATTAACCAGACATTATGAAGAACCTTCAGAGGTAACAGCACATGTATCATAACTTTTTGAATAGCTACAGATGGATGCAGGAAGGAAAGCCTCTGTGTTCGTTGTATTGTAAATACGCAATTTGCGATGTGGATAGATTTCAATCTTGACTCACCGGGTAGGAGCCTAGAGAATTTTACTACATGACTGATGAAAGAATACTTACTCGTCTTTAGTGAGATTGCCTTTCTTATATCTGATCGCATAATCAGTGTAGTTGAGGAATTCCGTCCTCGTCTTCGCCTGAGGACAAACAGTCACTGCAGGAAAGGGAATCTGCCATACTGTCCTATGGGACTCGTCCATCGCAACAATGACTGGTGATTCTTCCCATCGAGTGGTAAACTTAATCATGAGTAAAATGCATGCCACCAACCCAATGAGAACGCCGAAGAACCACAAAACCCTGCGCCGCGACACAAAAACAAAATAGTTATACAAATAATTAAATAAATGAATGTATTTGTTCATGAAGAACAATTAACTGAGAAATAAAAAAAGCAGTCGAACTGTGTTAATTGGGTGATTTTTATTTGTGTTAATTTTTCTTTCTGAACAAATATATTAATTTCTTATGTAAATTATAAACAATTCAATGTTTCTGGAGTATTTATATGCTTCTGTAATGAAACTTTTTGCATAGAAAGTATTTTTCATACCAACTTTTCAGTGCTTATTGCGGCTCAGCCATTCGGAATATACAAGGAGTTTCTTAGGCAAAATATGTTAAAAATTGTCTTAACAGCTTATTTTCAAAGTTTCCATGTTTCCTGTCTGGACACACACACACACACACACACACACACACACACATACACATACACACACACACACACACACACACACACACATATAATAATATGGATATAAATGGTTTTATCTCGAGGGAGAAAGTTTATGTAACTTGTGTTATCGCGTTCGAGACCTCACCTTTCTCCCGCGAGAATAAAGGTCTGTTAAATCTCTTGTCATTAGCAATATTGTATTTTTTAAATAACTTTTGTTTAATTTTTTGATTAAAGGAGTTTCAAATCGCACACGAACACTTATATAGAGTTTTTTGAGACGTATGGACATATACAAATGAGTTCAACTAAATAAACGTCGATTGACCATGTTAGTTATAATGAGTCCTAAAATAAATAAATAAATAAATAAATAAATAAATAAATAAATAAATAAATAAATAAATAAATAAATAAATAAATAAATAAATAAATAAATAAATAAATAAATAAATAAATTAAATAAATAAATAAATAAATAAATAAATAAATAAATAAATAAATAAATAAATAAATAAATAAATAAATAAATAAATAAATAAATAAATAAATAAATAAATAAATAAATAAACAAACAAACAAACAAACAAACAAATAATCTTGGTTGTGTTTTCCTTTAGCTCGGTCACGCCGACTGAAGACGCTGCGGCAAGGGTGACGAGAACAGTGGCATTTGAGTTCGTTTTATCAGAATTAATAAGTTTGTGTGAGCCGAACCAGACTCACAATTATCCTAAAGATGGCAATCTTGAAATGATTGCATTTCTCTTGTGTCGTCACGGGACAAATATTAACATTTATGTAAAATATTAAAATTGTAGAATGAGTTACAAGCCTAATTTAACCTACGTTTGTAAAATAATAAGTGAACAGTCGAGAAGGAGATGCACTGAGAAGTATTAACCATAAATTGTTCATTGAGAATAATTACTGTTCTAAAACTGGTCTAATTTTGCACTCACTGTATAATTTAATCCTTACATTTACTATGAATTACGTAATTGCTAATAACCTTGTTGTTCATGCAACTATAAATAAAATAAATTTAAAAAATATTGTTTTATTTGGATATCGAAGACGCGTAAGAACTGCGCAAACAACGCTAATAAACTGGTATTTTTGAATGAAATGGGCCAAAAATACCCTAGTGCACAAAAAATAGGTGAAAAATGCAATTTTTTATTTTTGATATCTAAATTTCAGTGAAATTCAACTTTTTGAGTCTCAAAAATTGTATCACAGAACGAATTAGAATCTTGGAATTTATGGAATATTGACCAAGTGGATATGACTTTTCACTTTTCGTAGATCAATTGAAGGGGTTAGAACCAGATGGTGCTAACAAACAATTCCGTACTTTTTATCAACCAGAGGCCAATAGAAATTTTTTTGTGAATTCGTGTCTTACGTTTCTGAATGCACTTTTTGCTGCTTTCTACACAGAGTCTAGATCTTTGAATTTGAATACTTACAGAATTTCCATTATGTTTGTTTTTCGCAGACATTTTAAGATCTTTATTTTGGATTTATGAAATGAAAGTTAGCACAATCTTTCCCCGATCCCTTCCATTGAAACATTTTACACAATTCTTACTATGAAGATCAGAATTATTACTGATAATTAATATATAACAAATCAGTAAATTATCATCATATATAATAAATCAGTAAATCTAATAAATCAGTTATTAGAAGATTTGTCTTGCAAATATTTCGTATTTGTGAAATATTTTGGCCAAGTCGACCGTATTTTTTGTTTCATCTTCATGCCAACAAATCTATATTATATTATAGAAAAAATAATTTAAAACATCATGGAATTGCCCTAAAATTTTGAATATTACAGTACGCTAACTCAATGTATGAAAAGTACGTGATCACATATCCACATTTAACTTCAGTCATGGTAGAGGTACGCGAAGTTACAAAATATCAATTAACTTTCTAATAAGCCTAATTTGCGGTAACGAATTATCTGGTTAGAACACCTTGGATACCATAAACGTTGACGTGGTTCCTAGAAAAAATACACGAGATTTTACGGTTTTCAAATATACATTTTTAACATCCAAGGTTTTCTTGATAATGCGTATCTACCACAATGTTCTTCCTTATTTTTATTTTAAACACTCAAAACACAAGTACTTTTAAAAATCACATACATAATTCCCTTTAGTAAAAACAAATTATATATATATATATATATATATATATATATATATATATATATATATATATATATATATATATATATATACATACATACATACATACATATCTTAGTGCATTGGAAAACGTTTATTTTATGTGTAGTATATTTTTTAAATGATAGTTTCTAAAGCACTTGAACATAGTTTTTGTAATGACTAAAGAATGCTTTACGAAAAAACAGAAGACACCAGAATCCTATCACTGACCTCTCTGGCCACGGTCGTCTTGGTTCTGTCAAGTACTTAAGACCATGAACAGTAGTGGCAGCAAAATAGCCAATGTAATTGTCCCTAAGTTCTTCCTTTACGTCCTCCACCCATTTCTTATTTGAAATCGTTCTGAAAGAAATAGAATAAATAAATGTAGCGTACAAAATAAATTATACCACTGTAATGGGTTTTGTCATAAATATAAAATATATCTCGCAGAAAAAGTTCATTTTTAAAATAACAAATGATGATTCATTAGAGAATAATGGTCAGGAGAGCAGTCTTTAATGAAATTAATGTTACAACTATTGACTTTACAATATATATTTTGATCAGCTTTCAAGACTTTCTTCTTGCAATTTTTTGAGAAATGATCGTTCTTAACAGGTATTCAATAATAATTTTGGTACAATTTTAAGTTTCTACTATACACATGTGTGTAATGCTCTAACCCAGTTTGCATATAATACGACAATACAATGTTTGACTTTTTTTTTACTTGTGAAATGTTACGATGACGATAATAGATTGTGTTAAAGTAATAGTATATTGAGATAGTATTTTAGCAATGTGGCACCGTTTCTCATACGAAATAATATATTAAATGGTGCAACTAGAAAAGGAGAGAATAAAATCACTTACCCTTGTGTGCTCATTGCGCCTGCAGATCCAACAAGCGTCTCTGAAGGTTCAGCTCAGGAAGCCTCAGTTAAATGCCATCTTATCACGGATGTGCGGTTTCTGTTTGGGGAGTAGCGTAACCGCTTTAAAAACAGCTACTTTCCTCGTTGTCTGATCGTTTTGATTCGTTTATCCTGCTTCATTCTTCTCCTCGAGAAAGCTATCCAACTTCTCAGCACTGAAGGGATCATGGAATTTTAATATTGTGAACATAATTCGCCGTAAAACACGTGGAGTTACACCTTGACACGTCTGGAAGCCGAAATTGGAGCTAAAATGTCATCTGGAATCTAGACACTCATCTGTGATGACGCGAGATCGAGCGTTGTCCTGATTTTCGGAACTCACATTCCTGTCGTATTCAATTGAAATCGTATGTGGACGGAGCATTAACCCATAGACGGATCACAAGCATGGAGTTGTATGAGGAAGACGTTTCACGCACGGCCATTGACCCGTTGTTTAAGACAATAGCGTAATTGACTGCCTGCCTATCTGATAGACAGTATGCGCGAAACGCTATCCTCAAGGGCAAGGATTTTCTACCCTTCACTGTACAGTTCATATCCACGTCGAATATTGCAGCATTGATTGTGATGCAAAATCCCAGTTCAGGCCGGATTGGCTTACGCCAATTTCGCAAATTCGTCGAATGTAGAAGACCACTATTAATTGTAGCGTAATTAGTAAAAGCAAACCTACCGGGAGCGGTAGCTCAGTGCATCAACTGATGTCACAGCAGCCCCTCTGACCGGGAGGTCCTAGGTTTGAGTCCCGACGGCGGCAGGATTTTCGACAGCTTTTCAGCTAAATCGAATTCAGTCGCCGCCTGGAGGAGAATTCTAGCGGCCGGCTGCTCTGATCGATAGTTTTCGTGGTTTCTCCGATGAGCACCAGGCGAATGCCGGAGCAGTTCCCTACCAAACGGGTCACGGACCGCGCGCGATCTGTCCTTCCTCTTCCGTGTCCTATCCTCTCCCCTTACACACACACACACACACACACACACTAACATACACTACACTACCACATATTCTGGGACACCGGTCGGGAGCTTAGAGCTTGTCCCGGCTGGGGCGGTGCCCCACTGGTGGGAGAGTCTTGGTTAGGGGGAAACCCCACTAGCCGACGGTAGGTCGGTTCCGGATTTCGCCATCCAGCGCGGGAAGATCACCGCCATCTCTCGAGAAAATACATGCACTACAATCACGGGACTAATGACCAAAGCAGTTGACGCGTCCGGAAACACGAAAAAATCAATCAATTAAGGCGTCGATTAAGGTGACACTTCCATGATGTAAGAAGAATATTGCGCGGATACCTAAGAATAGATCAACGAGGACATGAGGTCTCTAGGATTTTCATTAAGGCGGCTGCATTGTCTGATACACGATGAGGAAAATTCATCTCTGTCACGTTTCGGATTTTCCGGGCAAAGGAGTTGACGCGCCCGGAAAACGATCTCACAACTGCATGTACTAATAGTTCCGGTGGTGAGAATTTCTATAGCGAAGTGCGTGTCACCGAACATATAAGCCAATAACTGAATTGATTAATCAGTATTTGACAATATTTTTAATTCGCTCGTAATGTGGAAAATTACTGTCAATGGCGGGCGAAGAAGAAAGACAGTCACAAATTATTTTTTTAAAATTTGTTATCTTCCTGTTCCGCATAGATATTTTTTAGGAAATTGTGTATAGAAACATACATAACTTTTGGTTTATTTGCTAACAGTGGTTGCCTTGGATGAGTGCGTTAGAAGTTGGTTTACTTTAATAATTTTAATTTTGTGGAAAGTTAATTGAAACTAAAGAGAATAATCGTTGATGTGATTATTCGATTGACGCCATGTCATTTGAGGTGAATTATCTGCCACTTTATGGTGGTCTGAATCTATCTTAGGGAAACGTGAGCTTATACCTGTATGTAGATTCGGTTCTGCTATACCCCCAAGGTTGAATATGGAGGCACTGGAAGATGTGAAGAGTGATGAAAAGAATTCTTCGGACAATTTGATGATGTGTTCTTTCATAGTAGGAATTTGCTGTTCGTGGTGGATTTGCTTGTTCGAAATGAACCCAAGAGCTTTAATAATAATTCTTAGCAGTCGCGGCCTGACCGCCGAGGTGGTCAGACGCTCTGTGCGCTTCCAGGCGAAATCATGTGCGTACGTTGACTGACTCGGTGGTTGTCAGTATTATGTAAAACAAGATAGAGGTGGAGTTATATTGTTTAAATAAGTGAAAAGTTATTTTTCTTTATTTTTTTTTCGTGACCATCATGGAGCCCTCTGAAGTTCAACAATTTTCAGGAGACCAGAACGGTAAGACCAACAGAATTAATTACGCTAACGTTACCATGCAATCTCTCTTTCCCAAGAAAGAAAATGCTGTAATCATACACTCGGCAAATAGTGCGCCAATAGTAGAATTTATTGAAAAGTTATCAACTAAAGTTAACCCTTCTTACGAGAAGGGTTGACTTAATACGTTAAGTTCGCTTCAAAAATTTCGAACAACAGACTGTGTGTGTACCTATCCAGCAAGGAAAATTGTTGCATCAAATCAAGTTTTCCCTAATAAGACCACTAATCTCTAGAAACAAATGTTTGTCCAAGTATTCCACATGAAGTGATTGAAAAAAAAAATATTAACATTCGGTGTCAGAACTGTAGTACCGTTAACCTTCCTTCGTGCTGGATTTAATAACCCGAACTTGAGTCACGTTCTCAGTTTTCACCGCCAAACATTTGTTTCACCAGACGATGAAAATAAATTACCTGAATCATTTCATGTGTTTATAGATAATGTCCCCAATTGGATATGTGTAATCCCTGATGTTCCAATTTGTTTTTTGTGTAAAAATCAAGGCCACATAGCTAAAAACTGCCGAAGTCCATGTAACTCCCAATTAACTAATACCGTACTTCTTCCTACAGAAGTAGATATTACAGAATCAACTAATGAGAATTTGATACAACTAATAATGTTTCTCCCAAACATTTGAATGTACGCTTTTCGAAAGCGATAAGCTGAACGAAAGTTCTAGCCTTAACCTTGCCTTTGACAGCTTCTCCCCTCTACCCACCACCCCTCTTCTTGAGCCAAAACTTAGCGCTTTATTTTGTATAATTTGCGGATTGTTTATATTAGGTTTGGCTGCAATTACCCATATCGGGCATGTCATGTCATTGTTGGTCTATTTATCGACTTGTAAATTAGTGTTCTGGTCCCTAATTTTAGAGAAGATTTTTTGTTAATTAATGCGTAAAGGTGGGATTTTTTTGCATGTGGTTTTGTTCCTGTTCTATGGATGTGTGTTTTCCAATTTAATTTTGTATAAAGTTGCATTCCTAGATACTTGGCTGCTGTTTTACTTAATACGTAGGAAATATTTTCTTAATGCCTAATTAACTGGATTGAGTTGATGGAATATCTTAGGATGGAAATTTTTGCCTACGTTTTATATGGATGTATTTTAATTCTACAATTTTTTGCCCATTTATTGAATGTGTCGAGGTTCTCTGGTACTGAAGCTATTAGATGTGGTCAATCACACACACACACACACACACACACACACACACACACACACACACACACACACGTGTGTGTGTGTGTGTAACATATAAATTGATATATAACGAATAATATATAAATTGAATAACATTGGCGACAATGGGGAACCTTGAATCTGGTATAGGGTTATACGGCATCGTTAATTATGCCTTAGAACTTTCTTTGATTCAAAAAACTTTTAATAATTTGTTACAAGTATTTTGTTTTGAATTTGCCACTTTTGAACCTTGTTTAATTTGTTGAAATTCTGTTTTTTTTCTCTTTTTTTCTATGATGGTATTCTCTTATGGTGGACACATGGAGGAGATACTGTATGGTGGCTATACAGAGAATAAACAAGTCTAGGTGATGGGTGAATTTCATTTAGAAAAAATCTGAAAGCTTGTATATCTATGTTGGTTTAGTTTTGTTTTAACTAGTCTCGTTAGATTGATTAATTTTATTTTTAAGTCTGGCCGTCGTGCCATTTGCCAATAAGGTCTTATATTGTTTACTTTTAATTTAGTTAATAACTTTTTTTTTTTAGTTTATTTTTGGTCGCATCAACTACAAGGTCATTAGCGACCGCATCAAATTACATTATCTGGGTACACAGGTAACATTTATCTCTAATAATAGTTACATTGCTTTAATGCCTTATTTCTACGTTATTACAATATACGCTGTTCACAGAAGTTAACATGTTTTGACCTCAAATTTCTGTATTAATGCCAATAATTTGACAAAATTTGACCACTTGGTTTTGAAAGTCAGAGGAATATAAAATTGCCCCAATGTCCTGTCCCCGCAAAAGATTTGTTCGCTGTAAGGCGAACTTGGGACATGATACAATGATGTGGTCCAGGGTTAGGATACAGCTACAAAGATCACACGTTCGGGGGGATTATTTTGCAATAAGTGAAGGTGAGTCAACTTTGAGTGTCCCGTCCGGATTCTTGTGATGATCACTTGATCTCTTCGGCTTAGTTTTTTGTTGATTATCAATTTATTGTGTTTACTGCTTTGATATTCAGTTACTTTCTTATGGAGGTCACTTTTTTTAAGCGTTGTCCAGATGGAGGGCCATTTTTCTTCCATTATTTTTCCAGCATATTTCACTAGATCTTGGAGTGTATTCGAGATTGCTAGTACAGTTTTAGGGTTATCTGTTGTGCTTCCACTAATTACTCTGTCTGTTTCCCTCTGCTTTTCTGTTTCTTGATTCATACCCCATATCAATATTACTTCTTTACCTGATTTGGTAATGTCATTATACAGTTCTTGGATTATAATAATCATTTCATTACAAGTTTCATTGTTGTTGATGCTATTTATTGCAGTGCGGGAATTTGAGTATAAACTGAACTTTGAATGGTTAATTTTTTTGATGAGTTTCATGGCGGTCAAGATGGCACATAATTCGGCAGTAAGATGGCTGGCATAGCAGCTAACTTGATGTTTGACCAATGCCTCTTTCGTTACCACTGTTGCCTCTGTTCCTTGTGTATTTTTAATTCCTTTTGCGTAAACTGGATAAAACATGTCATAATTGTTTGTCGGTCCAGAGTTTATCTCAGATGTTTCATTACCTTGATGAGTGCCTGAGGATAGGTCTACTGAAATATCCGGGATTATCCAAGGAGGAATTTTATAATTTCTCTTCTTTTCTACTTTTCTGTGATCAAAATTAAGTTCACTAAGTACTTTTCTAGCTCTTGCGTACAAAGGTATAAAACGCGAATGCGCTACATACTCTTGTTCTTTAGGATATATGTCTTGTACTATAATTGGATTCATGGATGTGGCTGCTTTTAGGGCATATTTGATTATTAGTTCCTCTCTGCGATGAGATAATGTGTGTTCACTTGCTTCAATTAGTACGCTTCCGATGGGACTGGTATGGAAACATCCGGTGCATATCCTGAGACCTTGGTTATGGATTGTATCAAGTTTTTTGAGGTCAATTTTACCAGCAGATCTGTATATTATTGAACCATAGTCTATTTTGGATCTCACAAGCGCTTTGTATGTTAATAATAGCAATTGTCTATCAGCTCCCCAATTGTTGTGTGCGAGGCATTTAAGTATGTTGATTCTCCGTTTACATTCATTAATAGTGTTCACTATGTGCAACTTCCAGGTCAGTTTAGTGTCGAAGTGCATTCCTAATATTTTGGTACTGGTGACAAATCTCAGGATCTGTTTACCAATTTTAAGCGTAGGTAAGTTATGGATGTTCTTTTTTGAGAATAATATACACTCCGTTTTCTGAGGTGAAAATTTAAATCCAGATTTGAGTGACCATTCATAAATACAATTTAGTGCAGTTTGCATAATTTCTTGACTTGAGTTAATGTTTCTTCCTTTGCAAAGCATAGTAATATCATCGGCGTATTTCCTAATTATGGTTGGTAGTTTGATATTTTCGTCCGCATCATTTATTGCTAGTAGGAAAAGTGTAACACTTAGGATGGATCCTTGAGGTACACCGTTCTCTATTATTTTCTTTGCAGATAATGTTCCATTTACTCTCACTTGCATGACTCGATCTTCCGAAAAATGTTTAATAAACTGATACATGTTATCTGGAACCCCAATTTCGCTCAGCTTCTGTAGGACTCGATGCATCCATACCATATCGTATGCCTTTTCGATGTCCAGGTTGACAGCTAAGACATGTTGTTTGTTGGCAAACGCTTCTTGAATGTAGGTATCTATGCTTACCAGGTGGGAGATCGTTGAGTGTCCTGGTCGAAATCCAAACTGATTACTGGATATAATCTTCTGGTAATCGAGATACCATCTTAGCCGACGATTAATAATTTTTTCCAAAATCTTGCACATGTTGCAGGTCAATGATATGGGCCTGTAATTACCAGTTAATGTTGGGTCTTTTCCAGGCTTAGGAATGGGGATCACAGTAGCCGTTTTCCACACTTTTGGGAATGTCTTTTGCATCCATATATAGTTGTATATTTTTAATAGAATATCTTTCCCTTCCTGAGGTAGATTTTTAAGCAAGATATTAGGTATATTGTCCGGTCCGGGAGAAGAATTTTTGGAGGCTTCTAGTGTTGTGACAAATTCTTTCATTGAAATAGGTAAGTTAAGGTGCTCTTGAATGTGACATCCTTCTGTGTTCACCATCGGCTGTTCTCTTTCTTGTTCATTTTTGTAAGATTGAAAGGCTTGAGAGTAATTTTGAGAGCTAGAATTGCTGGCAAATTTGTTGGCCAGCTCATTTGCGATATCATCGGGTTCATTAATAACTTGGCCATTTTCAGTCAGAAGAAAATGAATTTGATTAAAACTTTTATTACCTTGTATGGAACTAATTTTTTTCCAAGAGTCCTTGATGTTATTATTCAC
>BLKR01009897.1:0-80562 GCA_011170035.1 Teleogryllus occipitalis | reverse complement strand
CTGTCCCGCTCCCCTGCACCGTCCCACCCGCCCAGCTCCAACCTGACCCTCTACCCTGCGCCATCTCAATCCCACCTCCAGCTCCACCGCTTCACCCTGAGCCACCCCACCTCGTTCTGCGTCACCTGCTGCGCCCAGCTCCTGCCAGCCATGATTGCTACGATTATCGTTTCTTCCACCATCGTTGTTTCGGTAGCTGTAAACTGATGTATTGTTGCATATTTCCGGCAAACTTTCCAGTAACAATTTTGAACTTTAATTATCAAAACCCTATCGAAAGCAATCAAAATGAATTTTATAGGAAATTTTGTGGGTTTTAAGAATGTCTTAATTCACATTTTCTTTAGCTGATATAATAAGCTCATAGGAAAAATGTTTATGAAATCTCAGATAGGCAGTAGCTTTTGTTTTGGTCATGTGTACAAAATTTCAGTAAGATCAGAATGATCCTCTAAATGTGAATGCAAAGACATGATTATTTTGCACACAAGATAATGTGAAACACGAAAAACAGCAAAAATTATTCCCAACTACACCCTCTTTCAGTGAAAACTGAATCGAAATTGGTTCGGACGTTCTAGAGAACAAGTTCCTGAATAGACAAAAATAATTTTAAAAAATTGAATTGGTTTTATATCATGTATATAACAACGTGACATTAAAAAAGGCAATTATTTTGAAATAACAAAGTCTTGTAGCTTCTGGTCAAATACCCCATCTCGATCAGGTTTTTCAGCCAGTTCCCTGACTTTTAGCGAATACTGAAGAGATCACTTGTTTTGCTTCTGGACATGAAGTTTCACTATCTGTTTTCTTGGCTCATTGAGGACTATAAAAGTATAACTATATGTATTTTAGAGTTTGGTAGGATAGTTTATATATTTTATAAACTACAACTATATAATAAATAATAAATAAACAATACATAAATAATGCATAACAAATAAATTATAAATTTTAAATAATAAATACAAATAGATAAATAATAAATAAATGATAATAATAAATAAATGAAATAAATAAACAAATAAATAAATCCAATTTTGTTGAAAGAGTTAATCTTGACTGTAGGTGAAGCAAATTCAGAGATCACAAAAATAAAGAACGCGTTGAATTGAAAGGTTTTGCAGTCAACAACAATTTCATAATGTGACAATTTAAGATTCTAATACAAATTCATATTTTGAACTTTTGGAAATGTTGGCACGACAACGCGATGCAAGACATTGTTCGCCCGGCAGAGGCGCCTGGAGGAGCACTGCCCTCCCACGTGCGTTTCCGCGCTCCCCCCCGCGCTCACTCGTCGCCGGTTAAGTCCGGGGAGGTCAAGGTGCTAACCGGCCACTTCGGCCTCAACTCCTCGTTGTACTCGCGGGGACAGGCGCCGTAGGGGCCGTCAGCCGGCGGGGAAGGAGCGGGGCGCGGTAGGGCCTGGCGCGGGGAGGCGGGGAAGGGACGCAGCGGGGGAGAACGCGTGGAGGGAGAAGGGGAGGGGCAGGGCACTTTCCGCGCAGGTTCGGCGGGCGGGCCCCCCTCCCTTCCCTTCCCATCCTTTCCCCGCCTCGCCCCGCCCCCGCCGCTAACGCTCCCTGCCACGACCTCTCTCCAGCAGCCTTTCGCGCGCTGCTGAGTTCGCCACTCGGCCGCCCCGCTCCTCGGTTGCGGTTAGAGCACTCGACCTGTGTAATTCTGGAGCACATTGAGACTGTCGTGGCTGGAGGATTCATCTGTTGCCTTGTCGACCTTTCCCACTAGCTGTGCAAGCTCAGTGTCAATATCGTTGCATCTGTAGCATCGATAATCGACATGATCTAGCGTTCGAGTCGCAGCGGAGCCAGATTTTCGACACTAGATACATAGCTGGGGCGAATTCAGCCACTGCCTGAAGGAGAATGCTAGCGGCTGGCTGTTCTCATCGGTAGTTTTCGGTGCTTTCTCCGATCCATACCAGGTGAATGCCGGTTCAGTATACCCTAACAAAGAAGCCACGAACTGCGCGCGATCTTTCCTTCCCTATACTTGTCCTGTGTCAGGACAGCATCCGGGGTCTCAAGAATTTCTCCCGGTTGGGGCATTGCCCCGCAAAGGAAGATTCTAGGAGGAAGACCCCACAGACACGGTACGCCGGTGATATCTCACAATCCAGGAGAGAAGGAACACTGCCATCTAATGAGGTATTGCAGTCTCTACACTTACGGGACAACCGAACTAGTTGACATTCCCGGAAAGAAATACTCACTCGACCATTGTATGTAAAACCGGAACAAAATACGACTGTAGGGCTAGAATATTCATGCGATGAGTTGTCAGCCGGGTGATTTTTCTACGCTACTCTTCTACGTACCCCAAACCAAATTTTTGAGCTCGCTGCATTCATTGGAGAAACATTTCCAACTCTGTGAACGAACGCACAACCTTTGAAAAGGAAAATTGTCGAATGCTCACAGAAATTGCTCAGATTGAAGTGTATGTGACGTAACTAGAAAAGCTGCAACGTATTTTGGAATTGAAATTTAGACTCATGGGTCTTCTTGGTTTCGCCGCGTCATTTCCATCGTTTCTTTTCCTCGGGGTAGAGGAGGTGTCCTTCCCTGATTCAATACATCTCCTACTCGCTTGTCCTCTCGTTCGCTCGTCCGTCTCATCAATATTCTCCAGCTGTCAATCGAAAGTATTGTCTATGTTTGAACAAAATGAAGTTCCACTTTCCTGCTGATTTCGAATGTCAATTAATTACAAATAAAATCCTTTGCGAGTTCCTAAACTCATGGACACCGCCTCATCGTAAGGGTAAGTAGGAGTAAACAGCATAGAAATGTGAAAAGCTCAAAAACATCTGTGCTAAATACCTCACAGCTGAAATAAATTTCACAATATTTATATTAATGCGATTTCACACCTTTCAAAAGTAGTTGGTAGTTTTACTGCGTAACTAATGATCATGCCGTGTATGTTTAAACAATTCCAATGTAGAAAAAACTATAGGGGAAGAAACACCATGAAATAGGATCTCACTGTCGAAGGTCCATGAGAGAGGATGACAAAATGAGAAATTATGCGAGAGTAAGAACGAATGAGGTGTTTGAGAGTGAATGTTTGTGTGTGAAAGAGAGAGAGAAAGAGTCAGATGGTAAACGAGAGGGTGGGCAAGTGTGACGGTGGGTACGACGGTGAGATTGAGTGTGACTAAAAGTGACTGAGTGAAAGGGAGTGTGCGGTCACCCTTTTTTATTCTATCTCATAACAGTGTTCAAAAATTGCTTTGCAACGAGGCTAATACACATTTTATTTCAAACATTATATTTATCCTAAATATAAATATAGAATTCAGATAGGTTAATAAGAAGTTTTCTTGTTCAGTTTTCCAATTATCCGTAATGAACAACATCCTGGTTGACCAATCATTGGTCATATACAATCATCTCTCCACAAGAACCTAAATCTTGAAAGTATAATTTAGAGTCACTGTACCCACAGCAAAACCTGAATCGTGAAGAAATTGGAGATAAGACGTCTTCGTCTGTCCTGCGTGTCATCTAGCATTTCATATCACGATAACAATTGATAACGGTACGTTCGTCCTCATCATTTTCCCCGCACTTTTCGTCCGCCTCGTCACGATCTCCCTGCCTTTCCGGTTCCACACTCGTCTCAAACCTCGATACCACTTTCACGTCGTTCTAGATCCTCATTCAACTTCACACGGATCCTCATTTCCTCGGTAACTCTGCCCGCCCCAGCTTCGACTCATCTTCAGCCCTCATCCACGTCACCTTCTTTGATCCCCACTGATCCACCCGCCATCGCGGTGTCATGCTGCTTTTCCCTTCTCCGCCTTTTTCCCTCTTCCTGTCGGTCCTCAGCACCGCCGTCTTCGCCGCCTTGCATCCTCCGCCTCGGCCGTCCTCGCCGCCGCCGCCGCCGCCGCCGCCGACACCACCCCGCTATGTTTGTATTTGTTGCCCAGTATTGATCCGGTCGCGGAGGCGGCAGCAGCGGCGGCGATGGTGGCGGGGGCGGCGGGGCGGGGGCGGGGGTGGGGCGGCGGAGGGACAGGGCGGGGAGGAGCATGGCGGGGGGGGTAGCAACCCGCGCGTGCATGCACTCTGCTCACGCGGCGCGGCGCTCCTCGCGAGGGGACGCCAGCATTTCTCGCACGCTCGCGCTACTCCGGGTTCCAACGTTAGCTCCATCGGCACTCCCCCATCCCATACGACCAAGCGGAACCCCAATTACACAACTCAACGCGACTGGTTGAAGCTCGCATATTAAGGAAAGATCAGACAGGAAAAAACTGTACTTCCATTTATGAAATCACGTTTAACAAGGATAAACTATAGAAAACGGTGTCAAATCTCTAATATTTATATAAAAACAGAAAAGATAAATTTAAGTATGTTTATTATTTCTTTGTTCGAATCTCGTTTCGGTTAACTGAAGTTTTGGATAATTGAGGTTCTGCTGTAATCTAAATCATCTCACATTTCCTATTTCCCCGTGTTAGTCTTATGAAGTTTCTCTGCTTTCTTTCAGCATTAGCTTCATGTTCGATGGGACATACCATTACCTAAAACATATTTAGCGCATATCAAGCCAACAACAGCGAATAAATGCTGTATATCTTGATATCTATAGAATTATTTTAACGAATTTCAATGTTGAAATTATTTCTTCCGTTCATACGTAGTCTGACTTGCAGTACCATTTCGAATCTCTTAAAATTCATTTTTTATTAAATTCATTTTTCCGTCAAAATAAATCATAAATGATTTTCTCTTCCTTCTCGTAACTAAGCAGCACAACCAACGAAGTTATATATTTTTTCATAAAAAATTCCAAACTGACATTTGCAATACAAATATGCGCTAGTTTGTTTTATTTTAGGGTCAAAACATCCTGTTAAACTAAGTACAAACTTTCTGCACTTCCAACATTCTTTCGGGAATATGACAAGACGAAGAACATATCTAGACTTTCACGGATCTATAATATCACGTTGCCGATAACAAATCTCCAGTATTGGTATAAATATACATGCTTAACGGTAAATATTGTTCTACTGTTACAGCTTTATCTAGATAAAGTTTGAAATTGAAATAACACAAAAGACCCTATACCTACAAAATTTATGCAGTAATTAGTATTTCTTGATAATGTTTCCTACAACGAAAGTTTGGAATAACATTTACCGTAGTATTATTTTCAATGTAATGAAAAAAAAGATTTTTTTCATGATTAGAAACAGATTGCATTAATACATCTACTAAAATGAAACGAATATTATGTTTTGTATTTTAAAGAGTATGCTTATTTCAATTTTTGTCATTAAAATCAATGCTTGAGATTCAATATCATGTACATATCTATACATATTTTGCCATTGACACTGACATCAAATATCTTATCGAATCAATTTTCGTAAAATCCAGACGACGTAAAAAGCTTATCGATTCATGTAGAAACCACTGAAGTCATATCTGTTGCCATTTTGAGAGCAGTATGAGTTATTTTCTTTGTACGGAGTATACATATCAGTTCAAATAAGAACAAAATACGTTATGACTTTGGTTTATGATTTTATTATATCAACGTGGCGTTTACTACACAAAACATGGGAGTAATTTCATTTGCTTCAGCTCTAAACAATCAATAAGAATTTCGATTGTTCAGTAACGTTTCTGCAATAAACGATTAATGGAACAATGGACGACAAAATGTGGATTCAGACAGCGCCTCTGTTGGGCACAGGAGAAACTAATACGCAATGGAAAAATCAATATTCTTTCATTCTCCTCGTATTATTCCACTTATTGAGAAAATGTTAGTATTTCCTTGTCTCAACGGAGACGACAGCGCAAATTCGTATCAGAAAGAACGAACTGCTTACACCTGAAGCTACAGCATCTTTTCACTACTCGATGACATTAAACAAAGTAATTATTCTCTAATAAAATTTATCACTTTACTGACTTTTTAAGAACCAATAAATTGCTAAGATACATTCACGGAGTACGTCATGTGTCTTCGAGTATCCAGGAGTTATGCTTTACACGGAACTTCTAATGTGATATAATAGGCGAAAATCACATTCTTGTATTATTTCCCTAACGAGTGATTTTAAAATAGAACCAAGTCTGGTTTTCTTTGTGTTGTTGTTGCTGCGATGGACACAGAGGGACTAATTGCTAAATTGTTCGTATTTCATACCAGAATTTGAACAAGAATATAATCAGCCAAACCGACGGACCTATTAAGGAGATAAAGAAAGAAATGGAGGAGAAAAAGGAACGTAGTATGACGAAAAAATTAAAAACAGAAAGAAATGAAGGTAATATATTGAATCAGAAAAGGAAGACGGATTAGGGAGGCGATGAGATGAAGTTCAAGAGGAAACTGAGAAGATGGATGTTGAGGAGGAGGTGGAAGAAGAAGACCATGAGAAACAGATGGAAGGAAAGAAAAAGCGCATTTCATGGAGGTCAAGTGGTAGACCCCTTCCCGCGTGGATTTTCAACGTGTGCATATCTAGCCTCAGCAAGCCTGCAACTTCCAATATGGGAGCTCCGAGGCTACCGTCAGCTGCACCGGCGGCGCCGCCTTCTCCGCCAGGGGCCCTCGAGCGCCCCCGGCAGCGTCACCACAGCCGCCGCACAGGCGGAGGAGGGCGGGGCAGGGCGGGGCAGCGGGAAGCGGAACGGCACGACGCTGGGCTGGCCGAGGAACGGCGGGGCTAAACGAGGGAAGAAGGCGAGGGAGAGAGCGGGGGCGGGCGGGCCCCACATTAGGACGCCGTGGGCCGCCGCTGAGGGCCGGCGCCGCGGGACGGACGGCGCGCTAACAAGCGCCTCGACGCCCCGGCCGTCACCTCGCGCCTCCGCCGCCTGCGCCGCGGCGCCCGCCGTCGCCGACACGCCGCACCCGCGCCGTACACGCACCGCGGAACCGCAAGAAGCGATTGTCGGAAAGTCGCCGGCACCATTACCGGCCGATGCGCTCCGTTCCCCTTTTTGCCCGGAAAAAGAAAAGTGGAAAAAGGAGGAGGAGGAGGAGAAGAAGACACGGGGCGAGCAGCGAGCATCGGGCGGTCGGGAAGCCGGGAGCGGGCAGCGGGGCCGACGGCGAGCGCGAGCGCCAGCCTCCGTTTCGAATAAGATGAGTAAATTTTGATCTCATCAATTTCTCCGCAATCCCCTAGCGACGCGGACGCCGACGGCCGAAGAGACGCGGGGCCGCGCGGGCCTGACCCTCGGCCTCCGGCCCGCCCCCGCCGGCCCCGCCCCCGCCCGCGCCGCAGCCGCGGCCTTTCCCTCGTCGAGCGTCGCCGCCGGGAGCTGGGGGAATTTCTCTATTTCGCCTCAAGGAATGCATTTGTGCCGGCGAGTAACAGTGTCGCGGGCAGGGCCAGGGGGAGCGAGCGCACACAATGCCGCCTCCGCCGCCAACGACGACGAGAGTGGTCGAGCGCGCGCGCCGCGGGGGCCGGGGCGGGGCGGGGCAGCGAGAGGTCGCCGCCGGAGGGAGCGGAGCTCGCGCGAGGACGTCGGACGGAGGGCGGCGG
Source organism: Teleogryllus occipitalis (assembly GCA_011170035.1). Taxonomy (NCBI): domain Eukaryota; kingdom Metazoa; phylum Arthropoda; class Insecta; order Orthoptera; family Gryllidae; genus Teleogryllus; species Teleogryllus occipitalis. The sequence continues at coordinate 73,004 of BLKR01009897.1, read as the reverse complement.
CGGGCGGCGGGCGGCGCTCAGCCAAGCGCGGAAGCCGTCGCCCGCGGCTGCGCCCTGCCCGTCGCCCGTCGCCCACCGCCCTCGCCCCGGCGCTCGCCCTGCCGCTCGCCCTGCCGCTCGCCCTCCTGCCCGGGCGATCGCCCGCGCCGCGCCTCGCGCCCAGCAGCGCTCGCGCTCATGTCAATTTCCTCGTGAATAATCAAACCGCGCGGGGGCTGCGGGCGCAAGGGGCACGTGCGCGGCCGGCGCGGGAGGAAGAGATTGCACACGCCCACGGCCGTCGTAAGAATCTCCAAAGCCCAAAGGGCCCGTGAGAAAAGGAACCAATCATCATCAGGGCTTCTCAAAAGTGATGCTTATTTTGAAACACAAAGAATGTATTTCATTCGATTTTGAAACACAAATAACGTATGAAATTTAAATTAAAATCTAAAATAAACGAATGACATTTTATTCAGTATTTGTTTATGTACCGAGGACGTTACGAGGGCTCTAATGATCGAGCGGTGACAAAATTCCCGAGGGCCTTTGGACATAGGACTTCGGTCGCCCGAGATCGTTAGAATCCGTTAAACCCATGGTACATACACAATTTTATTATTTACCGTACTTCCCTTAACTGACTTGACATAATTGCCTTTTATAATTCCCACCGTAAGAAAGCATGTAGCATCATTCAACTATTTTCCTATTTCCCTCGTACCCACGACCCTGTCGATCCAGGAAAGTGATGTAGTGTATATCGAGCTCCGTATCGAAGGCTATAACAAGCTATAGCGTAACAGTAAGAAATAAATAACTTTTCAAACTGGTATTCACATATGTTTATATCAGAATTGATATATATATATATATATATATATATATATATATATATATATATATATATTGTATTGTATATATTGATTTGATTCATTTCATAGTAAAATAACTCTTATTTAAAAGTTCGATAATGTGTGTCGCGAATTTCCTTCGTTGTGTGAGGTGGACTAATGAGAAACAACCTAACCTTTAACTACAAGATTAGGCCAATACGACAGAAAGAAAATGGCACGAATGTGATCGACGACGCAGGAACGCATTATTACGCTAAGAGATTTGAGAATCTGGCAGCGTGGAGCAGTATGTCAACGCGAGGCAGACAGCAACAAAGCGCCAGCACTTGGGTCGGATGCACTTGGGTCGCGGGCGCGCGACGGACAGGGGAGGGAGGGAGAGAGAGAGAGAGAACGACGGCACGGACGCCAACAGCGCCGACGTAAGTAGAGTAGGTGGCCGGCTGGAGAGGTGAGAAGGGACAGCGCATGGCGTGGGCGGGGGCGTGCACGAGGGCCGCGCAGGCGCGTCGCCTCTCCGAGCAGCCGGGTGGGCAGGCGGTCGACCGGCCGAGCCAGGACGCGTGAATAAATGAAACATGCCTCTGCAGAGCCCCGCGCCGTGCCCGAACTCGGCGGGCCATAGCGACGCGTGGCGGGGCGAAGGACGGCGGGGCGCGGGAGGGCGGAGTGCGGAGAGCGAGAGCGGGGCGGAGGCTACGGGGAGCGAAAGAACGAAGAAAGGCGAGTGAAGTGGCGGGGAGCGGCGCGAAAGAAGCACGGAAAGCGGAGCCCGGCAGCCCCGCCTCCCCCTCTAGCGCCGCCGCTGTAGCCGCCGCTATCAGCGAGCCGACTTGTACAATGCGTGCCGATACCAGCGTTGCATCGATTACCGATACGTGACTTCCGAGATATCGGACTTCTCGTAGGGCCGCCGGCCGCGCCACTGGCGGCAGCGGCGCCAACCCGCTGCGCAGCCTGGGGGCGAGGCGGCGCAGGACAGTGGGGTTGATGCGGCATCGGCAACAAAACATTTAGCTTAAAAACACGTTAATGTAACCCCACAAAATAATTCGATGTCTCTAAGCGTTACAAATGAAATTTCACCACATAGTGATAACCCGCGATCACTTATTATTGTTTTGTTCGCTTCGGCCCTTGTGGAAGAGGAAAGTGTCTGGACCGCGGTAAATTTTCAAATCGTCTTGGGTCAACGACCGTCTCGATCGGATTTTACATCCCGTTTACCTTGCCCTATCGAGATGGTCCCTTGCTTTCCTTTCGACATAAAGGCTCCCATAAACCGGCGCGGTATATCCGCAGCGAGTGCAGCGCGGAAAGTTCCGTGCTAGACGCGGAATTCGCTGGTCCGTTCACACTGGAGCGTCAATTATGAGTCAGCGTTTGGTGACGGTTTTCATACAACAAACAAGAGGCGCTCGCTTCTATTCATGCAGGGATAGAAATGCTAAGTTATTCATAGTACGTTTTCTGAGCACATGCATTATGTAAAGTGTTTTTCCTGCTTTATTTACGATTTTCCCTGAAATTATTAATATCTCTTTAGAAAACCTAGAAAAAGAGTCCATAATTTTGACCTAGAAAAGTAAATAGAACGGAGAATTTCACATCTCGATGCCACAAAAAATGAGAAACTTCTTTAATTTACGAGAATGACCACTAGGTACAAAATTTTAAGAATAAAAATTTTTAAAAATCGAAGTTTAATGTTATTTAAAACTAATTAAATTATTGAACACGATTAGAAGGATTTTTCTGGCCGTTCTGTCGTGTCAGATTCACAGGCGAGCTGAAAATATTCGATATCTAACGACTCTTTTCCGTGTTTTCCACAGCAAAACTGGAGTGGCAGCGTAAAAAATGCGTCCAACCGGGAATGGAAATCCGCAGCGAATAAAACGCTGCCAATCCACTGTCGCGCCGCTCGCCAGCCGCGCAGCTTAACCTGCTGATAAGCCAACAGGTGTCGCAAAATTTCCGTTGCAGGCGTTCGTCGTAGGCAACGGATGTACCGCGACTGTCTGTGAGAGCCTTAAATGTAGCGTCACTTCGCGCACGTTTGTTGTTCTCCCGTTGGGTTAGTTAATGGGAAATTGATTAAGGTCAACAATGATTCAATATACACCTAGTTGATAATGTACGCATTATTGCATAAATAAATGTCTTGAAAACAATCGATGTTTGGAGCAAGTTATCTAATTTGTACGAATGCAATAAAGTATTTTAGCTGCGTTTTTAAGCGTTCTTTGCTCTGGCCGTGGGGGGAAAAATTTTAAAAAAATAGACCCGCTTCCGAAAAGTAATTGTTAAAAAATGGCTACATTCCAAGCAAAATTATACGAAACGTAGTCATATTTTTGAAAAATTCTTCATGCCCAGTTAAATCTTCAATATTCTATGTGTAGGAAAATGCTGAAGAAAATTTTAAGTTCTGCAATTTTCGAAAATTCAGAGAGTTCAACGAAAATTACCACAATTTATAAAAGCTCTTTTCTCTCTTCGAGGAAAAAGTTCAGTCAAAACTTTTGAATCATTTGTAGAAAAATGTTGAGGCTTCGTTAAAAATACCCCAAAATAAAAATATTAGTTTAAAATTCGAAGAGCCTCGAGTACGGCCAAGTTGATCGAGGGGTATAAGTTTTGAGGAAGATTGTCGGAACGCATTTTTAGGCGCTAATGTTGAAAAGAGACAGGTAGACAGACTTCTTGACGTTAATGTTCGAGTATCAAGGACAACAAAAGGGGGATTCTTCTTACACAACCTGTCAGAAGTAATTTACTGCTTGTAGGAACAAGATTTATCCACTTTTTCAATATGAGAGCTCCACAATACCAGTTTTTGTGTTGACAAATCGCCGTTTTATTACAATACGCCCAAGAATTAGAGCATCTTAGAAATGAACATACATTTTCAATTTAGTTACCTTCGCTTATTTTCATACTAAAAAATTTAACGAATGCTCCAGTTTAAGAGTAAATAGTATATTATGCAACTAGTTTTTAATGTTAAACTTTATTGCTTGAATAAATGTTTAGTGCAAATTTTTTGTGCGATTACAATAAACCAGCATTGTAAACGTGTTGCATACGTTCTTTTTTATAACAGCATTCAAAATTTAAAAGAAAAATAAAGTTAATAGAAGTTAAAAGAAGTTAAATAGAAAATAAAAGAAGTTAAAAGAAAAATAACTTTATTGTGACGACAAGGATACTTGACATTGTTCGAAAAAAAAACAGTGGTCGACTATTTGGTTTACCACTACATAGCCACGATTCAATTATAGATACATTTATCTGAATGTATGATGACACAATTATTCGTGCGTAAACGGCAAGTACTCGTACAGCATAACCTTTGCCATAAGATTTTTTTGGTATACTAGCATTATAAACTTTCTCTGGCAAGTTTTTGTGGCAATAAATCGTTCATAAAAGGGTATTTTGCGGCACAAATGACGTATTAGCATTTTACGGCACGAATGATTACACATTCAGCACACATTCAGCCAATCGCAGCGAGAGAATCGTGGGGAGGTAGCGGCAAACGGAACAGCCTAGCCCAGTTTTCTCGCACAGAAGTCAAATACCCGAGACGTCACAAGAACGTTATTTCGCAAAATTAAGTTTGATTGTCATGCAAATGAATAGCTTATGCAACTCGTTTATAATATTGCTTTATTACACTCGTACAAATTGACTGATGTCATTTCACCGGGCGGTCAACTCTACGCGAACAGAGAAGCACTACGAGGACGTGGAGAAACTGTGCGGTCAGGAAGACACTGCGAGGACGCCGAGGAACTGTGCGGTCAGGGAGACACTGCGAGGACGCGGAGGATCTGTGCGGTCAGGGAGACACTGCGAGGACGGGGAGAAACTGTGTGGTCAGGGAGACACTGCGAGGACACCGAGGAACTGTGCGGTCAGGGAGACACTGCGAGGACGTGGAGGATCTGTGCGGTCAGGGAGACACTGCGAGGACGCGGAGGAACTGTGCGGTCAGGGAGACACTGCGAGGACGTGGAGGAACTGCGTGGACGGGAGGCACTGCGAGGACGGGGAGACACTATGAGAACGGGGAGGCACTGCGATGATAGAGTGGCACTGCGAGGACGGAGGACACTGCAAGGAAGGAGGGCACTGCAAGGACGGAGTGGAACTATGAGGACGAGGCAGCAGTGTCAAGACGACAAGCACTAATCCACGGTGAGACTGCAGTAAGTCCAATGATGTCAAGTCGTCGAGGCAGATAAGTAGGGGCTGAATAAATTGCATTCACAGATTGTGCTCTGCAATTTAGACGGATAAAACAGCAGAACAACACACAGACCCGCGCAAGAACTGAGGAATGAAGAAGCAAAATGCGTGCAAGGCTAAGGGCGTCAGCGGTGTTGGGAGAAGAGTGATATGAGCAGGCTCAGAGGCGCCGGAAGAGCCAGACGCCCCGAGCAGCAGAGAGAGCAGGGAGACGCGGAGACGTGCCTGGGCAGAGGTGGGAGGGGGGCGAGGTCGGACCGAGTCGCGTCGCAACGAGCGAAGAGACCTACTGATGCTTCCGACAGGGCGAGCGGCGCCGGCCGACGCCACGCGCCGCCACGCGACACGACACGACGTGACACGACACACGCATGCCCCGCGGGAGCAACTACCTGCGCCGCTGCACACTCACGCGGGCGGCGGTGAGAACGAGAGGGGGTGGGTATCATTTAAGAACCGTCATCATAAATGAAGCGATTCTAAAAGAATTATCCCTACACTATATAAAATCATGGAGTCGGAACATTCGCGTATCATGGGGAGAGGACAGCTTCGGCCCCCAGCGTAGTTATCCCCTCCACCTCTCTGTAGGTACGGAGGTGCTGTTTAATTGTTTAGGACTTCTATTATTAGAACCTTTCCCAGCTCCTAGTGGTCCCTCGAGGGGGAATCACGGCTGTGTAGGTCGTCGTGGTTTGTGGTGAAGACGCATGCGACCACCCGGACCCTGCGCTTCACGGCGGAACTCACGTCGTTCATCTGAGGTGAGTCCTCAGTAAGGAGGTGGCTTGCTACCGATCCTTGGGCGGGATTGGGCGTGGGATACGTTAGCCAGTGTCCCCTGCGCAGCTTGGCAACGTATCTCAATCCCACATACAGAAGTCCAGACGGGAACATGAACCACTCTGTCGGGGTTGCCCAGGTTCGGCCGACTCACGTCGATAGCCTCGAGGGGGAGGCAGTGAGGAGACGGGTTGGGGGCCCCGAGCCCCCTGGGTCTTGATCCGCGGGACCCCAGTTGGGCACTTGGGGTCGTATTTATGAAGCTCTGCCAGTAGAGCTCTTAGGGGCCTGCCATCTGGGGGCGTGCTAGGAGCTCAAGGGGCGTCTGGAGTTGGCTGAGGGACGTTCATAAATCGCAAAACCGAACACTGGCAGCAAACTAGGCCTGGCAAGCCCCTGGAAGAGGTTTATAAATACGGCCGTTGGCTTCGTCGTGGCAGTGGCCTGACAGTCTGCGCAAAGAGGAGGGACTTGTCCCGGTGCATGTGAGTAGCGCATTGGTTTGACGCCGGTACTAGCCTGGATAGCTAGTAACTCTGAGCTTGCAGCCCAGCCCGCCCCCAGGCATTGAATGGGGAGATTGCCGTGAGGAGAGCGATTTTCCTAAGGATGAGCCAAAGTGACAGCTAGTGCTGGCAACAACTGAAGATTCTGTGGTCGTTGTGCCCATTAGACTCCCTTCCTGCATTCGTTCGTTTGCAGTTAGCTCACTACACGTGGTTACACAATGGCTTCGACGTTTCCTTTTGTGATGTCCTCGTCCGACAAAAATATAGTGCGTCGCGATTAATAATTGAAATTAGGAAGTGCAGTGTTACGTGCTCTTCTGTAAAAATTCTTTTTTCTATAAACATTACATTGAATTTACTTTTTGTGTGATAAATATTATGTTTATTTTAAAACCGAGACTTGAATGCGAGATGCGTACCGATTCACGTGGTTCCGGTGTTTGTGCTGTTGTGTGGCAAGCTGTGATTGAGAGCTTTCTATTTACATTCGTGGTAGTTTTCTTTTACCGATTCTGAGAGCATGTCAAGGGATTTTCCACATACGTAATTAAATTTAAATATTACTCGCGTACTTGCATATATTTAAGCCAAACTCTTAGACTTCTTCATAGGGATGTTTTCACAGGAGCCATTAGCACTTTACGAAGGGGCGTGACTGAACAGTTGTCGCGGCAGAGGGATACTTCTCTGAATTACATGTGATGTTCACTTGTTTTCGCGAACTGTCACTTTGGCTCATCCTTAGGAAAATCGTTCTATACCAGCCTTTCGGCGTACGTCTGAGCCGTGGGTTGAGGCTAAAAGCGAAAGCTTAGGTGCCCGCCCTGGGGTTAACTCCCCCTGGTAGAACAAGGTATTGTGTGGTGTAGTAGACCAAGCAGGGTCCTTAGCTCTTGGTGGTAGTTTCCTCTTTCAATTGCGCATCAGATGTTTACTAAACAATACGAAACCATTTCCATGCGAAAGCGCTTCGTACAAACTCCTGTGTACTCTTACAATTAAGCCCACTCACAAACATGTTGCAGTACACATGTTGCAGTACATGTCCATGTAGAGAAGTCGTGAATTCATAACAACAGAGTGAGTGTTCAACTTTTTTTAATGACGTAGTCATTGCGTCCTCGAAGAAAGGACGCAAGTATAGAAAATATTACCAGTACATGACAGAATATATACCAGTACATGACCTTAGTATACCTCACAAACTCAAAATATTTTAATACAAATTTTCAGAAAATTATCGTTATATATTGCTAAATAATGTAACATTAGTTCTTAAATATTCGTATGTAACAATTTTCATATTTACATTGGAATTTATACTGGGGTCCGTCTTTGACCCACACATTTCTGATCTCCAGGTATCGGAATGGCACCGGCACGAGACTTAAATTAGCTAATATATTTTATTCTTCTTTCTCTATCTTTATCTTGGTAATGATGCTAATTCCTCTTCTCGAATTAAATCATGTCATTCGACAGATTTACTTCATGTTTCATATTTAAAAACCATTAATAAATATTCTTGAGTATTTAAGGTACAGTATTCAATTCAAGCAATTTAAGGTCTCTGGCTACATTTCGAGGCAGAAAAACGAACAAATAGAGGGGAAAGACATCAAAAAAACGATTCCATAAATTTTATAGATTTCAAAACAAAAATGTGGAATGATAATCTTGGAAAACAAACTGGTACCGTCACGGATACAAAAATGTTAAGGCTGGAGGAGGATAGTTGGAACGAATTGAAGGCTATAACAGGAGGCAAGAACCTAGCTGTACGCCTAAGTACGCCTAAGTATGCCTAAGTGTAATTTAATTTGTCTTAAGATTATGCTATAAGGTGACTGACATCTGCAAGTTTCCTCGGCGATAGTTCACTTTCTTGTGCTATTAATGCCTTTTGCCTCGTCTCAATACGTGACGCACTCCAGGCAAGTGCAACAAGCTATCCAATGAACGAACATTTGCGTTGCCCGCAAGGGGTCTTACCAACCGCCGTCTAGCGGTTAATCGGTCACCTTTGAACGCCAATGACTGGGGGCATTACAGACGCCCACCGGTGAACATTGAATTTAATTTTACATTCATTTATTTTCGTCAAAAACAGTAAATTTTAAAACAATAAAAACAGTCAAAATCTGTTTGTGATGTATGGGGGAGAAGCGCCAAGCAGGATGCCCGCCTGTATCCTATATCCTGTTCTGATGTAGTCCTTAGCCCTTAGGTCGTTCCTTGTGAATAAATTATCTGCAAACAAAATTAAGAATAATACAGCTAGTACTACTTTTTTTACTACAAATTACTGTTTTCAACTTAAATTCGGCGTCAATTCAAATATTGTCTTTAAAAATACGTTAATGTTTATTGTAATATATTGTTACAAATATTAAAGCATTTCGAAGCATATTCATCACTATTTTTAAAATAATTTTCAAACTGATACATTTTTAAGGTGGTCATGATCCCCATGCCTCCCCTCCCTGTGGTCAACGTAAGATTGAAATTGCGTGAGGAGGCAACACAAAGATGTTCACATGGCTAACTCTGACAGCCCGGGGACAAAAGAGAACGCTCCAAATATCGGAGATGGAGGATAGTAATACTCGTATTTTTAAAATCATATTTTAAAAATACTGGGAACGAATATTGGGAAGATTTTGGGAACGAATTTAGTTCACTTAGATCATACAGGGGAATGAGAAAAAAACAGTTTCGAGAATAACTGCGATGAAAAAATGTCATAGAAGGGGAATTATTAGATTGTTAATGCGAAGGGATATTTATTTATTTATTTATTTACTTATTATAACGTAAAAATTGTTGAATATTGTGTGTGACGGACTATGGGGATACGGAGGAAACGACGACTTACTGCTGCGAGGACATAGAGAACAATAATTTGAATAACAATATTCCCTGATGAACTCTAGAAAACCTGCACAGACATTTGCAAATGAAGGGAATACGAAAACAGACATGAGGATTGTGAAAAGTAGCGCGAGAAGAAAAGAAATAGAGGCGGTAATTAAGTTAGAAGAGAAAGGACACTGAGTGGGCTCTCCAAGGGATCGCCGAGGCCACGCAAGGAAAAAGTGGCAGTGTGAAGATAGGGCGCGATCCGGGGAACTAATTGAGAAGAGAATGAATCGCGAGTGACGAGGAGAGTGCCAGCGATAAGGGAGTTTCAGATCTCCGTCTGCGGGAGGCATCGAAAGCAAAAAACGGGTACGACAGAAGAGGCGGGCCCAACTGCGAGATGAAGAAGACATTCAAAACTGAATGGCGGTGATATTGAGCAATGCGGGAGACAGAGAGATGGCAATGGAGACGACGGGAACGGTGACGACGACGACCGGGATATCGACGAGTTGATGAGAGTGGACGCTGATGACGGCGAGGACACGAAGGACTACGGGGTCTCCGACAGCAGGACGCGGGGTGTGATGGGGACGTCGAGAAGGACGAAGACAGAATGAACTGCGGGGAAGGCGTGCTCGGCGTGGACTGTTAGGAGAGCGTAGACCGTTAAAGTGGCGCAGACTGTTAGGACGGTGTAGACTGTGGGGACGGCGTAGGCTGTGAGGACGACGAGGACTGAGAGGTCGGCGGGACGAAGAGGTCGGCGGGACGAAGAGGTCGGCGGGACGAAAAGGACGGCGAAGATGACGAGAATGACGACAGTGTAGAAGACACCGAGGAAGGGGAGAGGACGGGACGGTGGGGACGACGAGGACGGCAGTAACTGCGGGGACGACGAAGACAAGGACGGCGGAGACAACGAGGGAGCGAGAGGGCATCGGGGACGTCAAGGGCAGCTGGGATGGCGGGAACGTGGAGGGCGGCAGAAGCGACGGAGGCAGCGCGCGACGGGGGAATGGGGGCGGCGAGGATGGCGGGGGAGGCGAGGGCGGTGGGGACGGCAGGGACGGCGGGGGAGGTGGGGACTGCCAGGACGGTGGGGACGGAGAGGCAGACGAGGTGGCCTTGATAGCTCGGAAGACAAGCGAGGGAAAAGCGGAGCCCAGGGAGCGCTCGCGAGAGGGTGGTGACGAGCTGGCCGCAGGGGGAGGGGCGGAGTGTTCACAGTCTCGCGAGCACTACACCAACTACGCGGCGTCACGCGATCCGGGCATAAACTCAGCATGGCCCTCCCGCACATTAGCAAACTCCGCCAAAAAGTACTGCCTATTTAAAGGGTGTACCGGCCATTAGCGGTGCTGAGCTACGGGTGCCCGCCTCCCCGCCTTCCCGCCTCCACTCTATATTTCCCCGAGCTCTCAATTTTTGAGACCATCTGGCGTGAGGGGTTTTCAAAACTGAAACATGCTTCCTACGATTTATGGAAAGCGGCAAATGGTTGTTGCTAACGGAACTTGGGCCTTCACCCCTAAGGCAATTTTCGGTAATGGGACGCTGCAGCGTAAATAAACTTGCCAAGCTCCCTTCATCGGTCTTTTGAAGAGCTCTCGTTAATAAACTGCCTTCATCAGATTCCAGGCCATTGGAAGTATCTCTAGTCATGTAAAGAACCTTAGGAGAGAAATTCGCACCACCGTAAAATAAATAACTTTTCAAACGTAATTGACATGTGTTCGTAACTCCAGTGAATGAGGAATATCTTCGCCACAATCACAGGAAACATTGAAACAGAGTATAACTCACGAAAACAATAATGCAAATTATGTAACTAATAATACAGTGTGGTCTTACGACCAAACTTGCCTCTCCTTTCTCATGTATCGCAAAAAAATTGTAGATCGAAAAGTTAAATTCCGTAGTAATATCTATTCGAAGTAAACGGAATGCAGAAATGAGCAGTGAAACTTACTGAGGGTGTATTATAACAATGATGCAGTGCCTTTCACGCAAGTCAGTAGATTAAACCCGTTTACATTAATTTATAAGTTACATCTAGACAAGCAAGAGATTAAAATGCATATTTTGTCGTAGAGTTGAAATTAAATTAGTTAAAACTCTTGATGCCGTTTGTCGAATTACTCATTTTAATGATCTTTTTAAACCATTGGGCTAAAACTGCAAATAATTTTTGGCATAATTTCTTTTGCAATTTTCGAAAATTTACAGAGTTCAACGAAAATGTGATCTTGAACATTTTTAAGAATCCTTTACCCTATTCAAGGAAAAAATTTCAAGAAAAAAATTTGGAGCTCAGTTTGAGAAAACATTTTTAATGCATTAACTTCAAGCAGAAAATAAGCGAAAACTACTCTTTTTTCAAATTATTGTACATAACCTTTCCTTGAAAGGCCTATTTTTTTCAAATTAGATTTTATTTTTAAAAAAATGTCCATCATTAATATCGTACTTTTGCAATTTTAAATTTTTGGAATATTCGAAAATGAAGAGTTGATCGAAAATGAGACCTTCTTTTACCAATCTTTGTTACAAACGAGGAAACAATTTAAAGGAAAAATTTAGAGCCGTTTTGTAGAGAATTACTATTTAAAAATTACCTACATTTCATGAAAATTATTGGAAAACTACTAATATTTTCGAAAAAAAATCTACTTGATATTTCAAGATGCTGTTGAACAACCGATTTTATTAAGGAAAATATATATCTTCAATATTGTAATTGTAGGAAGACCTCGGATTTTTTTTAAACTTTCGCAATTGTCGAAAATTCAGAGATTTGAACCAAATCGACACCTCTGCCACGGTCATGCTATCCGAAGGCAAAGCATGACACTCCAACTAAGGTTGACTCTCCAAGTAAAATACTCCTTAACATCAAAATTTCAGTTTCAAACTTGCAGGACCTTGAGTTCGGTCAGATCAATCGGGGAATAAAATAGGAAGCAAAATCGTGACATAAAAATATATGTCCTTAGCCTCCCGAGACACGAAGACGACGAAGACAAAGCTGAAGAGGAAGACGTCGACGAAGATGAAATCGACGAAGTTGGCGAAGACGACGACGACGACAACAACAACGACTACGGAGGCGACGGAGAAGCCGAGGAAGGAGAAAGGAAAAAAGAAGTTGAGAAGGAAAGATGAGAGTACAGAAAAGAAGCAATAATTGAAGAAGGTAGTTATCTTGATATTACACGTCGCAAAAGCTTGCCAAAACAAATGTGACACCCCTTCCCGTCCATCGTGCCCCTTCTACCCCTCCAAAGCCCGGGGAATCCTCCCGAGCCCCCTCCCCCCCCGAATCTCCACGGCGGCACCGCGGAATCCTCAGCCCACGCCGCCCCGCGTCGCGCCGGGGCGCTCCGCAGCGGGCAATTCTCGGCCGAATATGAATTCGTTTCAATTACCGGGCGACGGCCCGCCATTTGCACGGTGACAGGGCCCGCGCCGCGCCGCGCCGCGCGGACCACCAGGTGACGGCTTACGCACGTCGCGCGTAATTGCGTAATCCATCACACTCGCATCCGCGCTATCGCCGCCGCCTCCGCCGCTCCCGTCGCACAGTGGGCCACAGCGGGAGGGCTGCAGTACGAATTATGGTATTCAATGGCGCCATGTTCAAATCATTGGCGCGTTAATATTCGGATTCGACAAAAACACACTGCAATTTCAAATGTATAAACCGCATCATTTTAAAAGCAATGTTTCATTCGCCGTTGTCAGTTCTGTTGCTCTGATGTAAGATTTGAATACCACCTTGCAACTTCATCTTAAAGCGAAATATTAACAACACGTGTCCTAGTGCCGATCACTCATTTTGGGATTTGCGTGCACAACGCGTGATCGCGGGCGGCTCTAGCAGTTTCCCAATTGTTCTCGTTTCCTTTCCTCGTGTTTTCCCCATTATTTTCGCCCTTATCGTACCGTCATTACTATTACAGTCCTCGTCAAAGTTATCGTTAGCTCAAGAAGTAGAAAGAACCATAAGTACTTTTCTAATACATTGCACTGTTCATTGCTCTGGTCGCTATTGCTATTATTGTAATATTCGATTACTCATTAAGACGGTGTATGAAATTATGGTGTTTATTACAAGAAATGTAGGTATATATAATCACATCACTAAAATCTTTTTTTCTTCATATATTTTGTTTTCCATGACAATTTATAATAATCAATTTTTCCTTGATATTAGGAGCAACCAAAAATAGCTTATTTGTCGTTATTAAATCTTACATCAATATTATTAGAATGACGTTTTGGTAATAGGTGCTTTCCATCCTCCGTTTAGATTACCAAATAAATTGTACAATGTAGATACAAAAAATAAAATACAAAAATTTTAGAAAATAAAAAAAAGCAATAGTCATGTTACACCGAATAAAACGTACAAATCTTACAAAAAATATTTTCAATCTGCAACGTGCAATATATTCTGATAAAGTTATCTGAGGATGAGAATGTATCCCGTTTCGAAATATCATTGAATGGAGATATACTAATTACAATAAAGATGTAAGATTTAATATCGGGAAATAAATTAATTAATTTTGTTACGAACTTCAATGGATAAGTTGTAGTGGTCGCGTCGAGGTATTAGGATTCCCACTTAGAAAGTAAATTTAGAAAACACATGAAGATTTGATCTATTTATTTGTATGTACAACTTTATATGTCTACTATAAATCTAACATATGTATCTACTACTTCATCTTTTCACATATCAATAACAATATTGTCAACGCCAGTGTGTGAATGTTAGAACGTTCATGATTGTTATACTTGTGTTATTCTTGAGGAGTCATGTGAACGCCGGCATTCGCACTGTAAATTTAGTTCATCTGGAGAATAACCACACTGTCTAAGGCCCGATAAACCGATAAAAGTAATTTTATTATTTATTATAGATACTTATTAACAAAAACAAAATAAATAAATAAAGATTCCCCGTAAACACAGAGATCACACCATGAGGTGGATTAGCCCACAATACAGATAGGCGTTTCTGAATTTTCTACTTCCAACCAACTTTCAGCTAAAACCTCATACCCAATAACACAAACAACAATTATCTTAATTTGTAAATATATTTTCGTATATGAAGCACGTAAAATCTATTCAATTATTTCCGCAGTTCTTTCATTGTGGACCACTGCGCGTCGCTGATGCCATGGGCCCCGCCCCCTCGGCCCGTCCACCGCCGCACACATCAGCCCTGACGCGGCGAACGGGCGCCGCGAATGCAAATCCCTCTCTCGGCACAATTTGTATTCTACGCGTTTTATAAATGCGTTCGTTGCGTCACTGCGATATTTTCCTTATTGCAGGGAGAACTTTTCTCAGAATCCAATTAATTAATATTACCTTTTGCCGCGGTGCATTTCAAATGGCGTATTAAAAACCCCTGACTGTTTGTACTAGTTATGTAATTATGTCCACGTATGCCGACGCACCCCCCTCCCCGAGTTACTTAACTGGAATGTTACAACACCAGTCACAACTGGCGGCCTGTCTTTCACAAGAAAATAGTTTCATATCCACAGCGCGCCGGCTACGACTCTGCACGAAATCCGAATGGGCGAGTCGACTACTCGCTCGAGAGGCTAGATTCGCTAGGATTTATTTATTACGATGTGAACTCAGAATTCACAGAAAAACGCGGAAGAGGATGCAAAAACAAAACCCTCCTTTTGATCTCACATTTGAACAAATCTCAAACAGTCAGATGACGCTCAATATTTTTAAAGTATATTTTCAATTATGTAATAAATATAATTAGCACCATCATTAAAATTTCTAATCCTGCAAACAGACTTCTGGACCTAGTGTCTACCCCTTGTACAGTCTCCAATTTTGTTGTGTAACTCTCACTCACGAATCCGATTCACAGTAGCTCTCACAATTCTTAACACTTACACCCAATTACATGCATAATGGATTACACCAATGAAATAATGAGGGTGCAAGTAATTATTTTATTATTTTCTGAAAGAAGGAAACATGGTTATGATTTCAGGATCTAATTTCTTGTTTTAGGTTAGATCTGAACTATAAATATTCAAATGGTTTACTTTTGTCCTTGGCTCGTATGTGCCACCACTTTGCAAGAAATTACTTTCACAGTTCTTATGGCCCGTTAC
Organism: Teleogryllus occipitalis; assembly: GCA_011170035.1. Lineage (NCBI taxonomy): Eukaryota > Metazoa > Arthropoda > Insecta > Orthoptera > Gryllidae > Teleogryllus > Teleogryllus occipitalis. Next base: position 57,599 of record BLKR01009897.1, on the reverse strand, counting down.
CTTTTCACATTCTCACAAAACAGGTTAATTTTAACAGCATGGGATTCACAGAAACATTGTATAAGTAATGAGATGTATATTTAGTTTTAAAATTCGATGGCTTCTCTGTTTTAAATTTTACTAAATTATATTTACCAATTTGAACACAGATTTAAAAAAATGAAATATATACATTAAATAAATAAAATAAATAAAAATCTTATCTCCTTGTCATTCACATATACTGAGGACGCGGTGGTGTACATATGTTCATTAGACGTATTTCATTTGGCTTATCACGCGTACGGAACGTTATCATTACTTTCATCGGGCGAACGCAACCTTGCACAGTAGTAATGGGACATCCATAACAAAATATTTATGATAAAGAGTAAATCATCGATTTATACCGACCAAAAGCCATGAATGCTTTTAAACATGGAAGTTTAAAGCTTGTTTAGTAATATCCGACATTACATTCAAACCCAACAAAATTTGACAGTGTTCGTGTTTATTAATTTATAATTAAGATTTAATAGAAAACAAAGTTAAAAAATATTAAGAACGACTTCCCGATGAATACAGTATATCAACATTCGTATGGTTCAAAAATATACACTCACAGTGGCATCATTAGTAGGGATGGCAAAAAACATCGATTTTTTAAAAATCGATATTTTCGTGAAGAAACATCGATATTATAACATCGATGTTTTCCTTTCGATGTTTTCTTTAGATCGTAATATCTGTTCAGGAATATCGATGTTTTCAAACAGATTTCTCATGATATTAATAAAATTTCCAGTGTTGTTTCGTGGATTGCTCGCAATCAACAGCCATTGACAACTGTCGTTCCTGTCAACCCCCAGACGGCACGAAACCGTTTGTTTTTCGCAACTTTTCTCCGGTGATATTACATTTTTAATTATTTTTTACGTGACAATATCGTTAAACTGTATTTTCAACCTTGACTACATAGATCTTTGATTATAAAATTAAGATGGTCAAATTTAATTATATTATACATTAAACATTATACATACAATACATTAAACTAATATTACATACATTAAACTAATATCGATGGGCTACGAATCACATTAGAACCAGGACCATTTTATTTCGATGTTTCATCATATTTAAGACATCAATATTTTATACATCAATGTTTTTTTCGATGTTTTCATCGACATCGAAAACCTTTTGTTGATGTATGGAAGTATTGATGTATTGATGTTTTACTAAAATTTGTTATCACTAATCATCAGTTATTATTTTATACCTCATCTTGTACACCATTGTGAATACGGGAATGCTTCATTTATGTTACAGAAACATCGCCTTAAATATATCGATGTTTTATCCATCGCTGTCTGTCAAAACATGGATGATTTGAAAACGTCGCCGTTGAATGCGAGTCGTCCGCGGAGCGCGCGCTGGCACGGCGGCCACGGCGGCCGCGGCTTCCGCAAAGGCCGGCACGCCCCACGCAGCGCGCACATGCGAAGCGCCCGACATGAATCCTTCACACGGCGACACCGCGTGCGAGCGGCCTCTCTCGGGACGAAGCGACGGCAAGCGTCTATCGTGCTGACGGTTCATGAGGGGGGCAGGCATGCGATGGCATGGTAATGGATTGATTGCAACTGCTTTGGTCATTAGTACCGTTAGTGTAGTGCATGTTTTTCTTCTCGGGAGATGGCGGCGATCTTCCCCCGCCGGATGGCGAGATTCGGCGCCGACCTACCGTCGACTAGTGGGGTTTCCCCCTAATCAGGACTCTCCCACCAGCAGGGCAACGCCCCAGCTGGGACGAGCTCTAAGCTCCCGACCGGTCTCCCGGAATATGTGGGAGTGCATGTTAGTGTACGCGTGTGAGTAAGGGGAGAGGATAGGACAAGGAAGAGGAAGGACAGATCGCGCGCGGTCCGTGGCCCGTTTGGTAGGGTACTGCTCCAGCATTCGCCTGGTGTTGATCGGAGAAACCAGGGAAAACTACCGATCAGAGCAGCTGGCCGCATGGTAATGGAGGGGGGTATGGAATGTAGTGGATACAGTGCTGGTTAGAAGCGATAACAATAGAGATTGGAATTCGTGTTAGTATGGGGATTGCTGTGTTTAGTAGTGCTGTGAAGTAGTACAGGATTATGAAAGGGTATTGTGATCGGTGTAGAATTGAAGAGGGGGATGGAGGGTGAAATGGACATGAGAAGAGGGAGGAGGGTAAAGCTGGGGACATGGACGGAGGTGACGATGAGGATAAAGAGAGGAATAGGGATGGCAAAGACGGCGGCGGTGGAAGAATTAAAATAGAGATGTATATGTATATTACAATTGGGGGTAAAGACACGATGGCATTGGGGATAAAGAATGCGTTGAAGTTATACGTTGCTTCGGGAGAGAATTTCGTGAGAGGATTGGGTTGGGGTAGTACTGGCGATGGAGATGCTCTTGGGATAGGGTATAATATGTTGTAGGGGATGTGGGTGGGGATAGGGATGAGATCGAAAGTATAGATTGGTGTGGGGTGTGGATGGAAATGACCGTGAAAATAAAATATGAATGAGATTGTGGAGTTTGGCGTTAAATAAATAAATACAACTAGAAAAATAAGGTGTGTACGTGGATCTACTCTGTGGAGAGACACATGGTACACGATACATTCAATTCTTAGTTTGACGAAATTGTAATTATGTATATTACTTTGCTCCAAGCTCTTGCCCCATCAGGAAAATCTCATGAAATTCTTCTGTAATCTTGATTTCCATCTCCATCTTGCGATTTATTTTTTACAGAATACTATAGCCGCGTCATTCATCACAATATTCATCTCCCTATCTTTCAATCGTGTTTCGCGCTTATTTGTCCTTATTTTCGCCTTTTGTCCTTAGTTTCGCGCTTATATAGTTCACTGTTTCATCTATCACTCTGCGCTTAGTCTTACCAAGGTGAGTCAGCTAGATGAACCTAAACAGACTAGCAAGACTTATATGGAAGTTGAGGAATTGTATTTATAATTACTATGTAATCATTATTTTAACCACCACCCACGGGAGGGTGGGGGTATGGAATGCTTTTCTCTCAGAGCCTCTCCCCAGCAATGAAAGGGGCAAATGCTAGGAAGTACTCAGGCAGGTACCGAGGCTGTACGGCTCTATACCGCACCTGACTACATTAGGAAATGTAGAAAAAATAGGAAATACAAAACCATCTGTATAATAACCAAACAATATTATTTTATATTCTCATTTGCCAATTATTAGCTGAAATAAGTGATAAAACGCGATTTGAGGACTGAAACAAATCTGAATATATTACTCCGTATATACGTACGTATACGAGAAAGTTGGATAGGAAAAACTTAAGTTAAATATTAAGTGATAGGTTAAAAATATTTTGAAGTAGAAGTACACTGGTGAAAAGCAGCAAGGCGGCAGTTTCAGTTATTGAACTCACTCAAACGAAATAAATCATGAAAAATTAATATTTTTCTGTTCAAAGCAAAATTGATCAGTTTAGAAAACATTCATTTTGCCACCATACGTGTTCCTATTTACACAACGACAAGGCTTTTTCTGGAGACTTTTGTCGTACTCCGTAAGTGGATCTGAGAAATAATAATATTGTCGTTTGAAGATGCGCCACCGAACCATGTACAGACGGCACGAATCAGTCACCGCGGCTTCGAAGAAATACCTCTGACACTACCAAGAGACCGTACATAAACGATAGGCGGTGGCGTGTGACTGTTCCCACGAGTTCAAGCTTCACAGAAGTACATTCATTGATTGTTCTAAGAGCACTAAAGCTGCGCAAAGGTCAAGTACATGCGCTGAAAAGGAAAGAAAACGCACAGAAACTCTGAAACCCACTGAGACAGAACACTCTTCACAAATAAAAATTCCCCAAATTACCATTTTTTCCAATATTATTTTCAACAGAAGCGAATAGTAGTCGAAGAGAAAAATGCTGAATATAATTCATATAAATCTAATTAGAGAATTTTAATTAAATTTGTGACATTCTCACATTTATGTGAAAATATCTTTTCTGACATTTTATGCATTACAATTGAATGCGTTTAATGATATGTATGACAAATATTGTACGAATTACGATTCCATGCACGCATGATCTGTTCTTTTAGTACATACTTCTGAGACCAAGGGTAACAGTTACTCGAGAATGAAATAAAGAATTGCCTACGACAAAGAATATAATTTGATCATATTTCTTTGTAATTTGAACATTGTAATGAAGATGGTTCTTGAATTCACGGCGACGTAGTTGCAATACGAAGCCGGGTCTCAATTTACTTCGATTTCGAGAAAATATAATTTTACCTGGTGAGCGCTTAGGAAATCTTCTGGCAATGGAATGCGTATCTGGAAACAGACCTTCTCAAAACTGAATTATTTACTAGGAATTAATTTCAATTAAAGGATTGAACATGCGACGAAGTACAGAGATTATTTCGAACATATTTCTGTTTCAGGCATTCGATTACGCAAAACGGTGATTGCATCTTAGAAAACGGTAGACATTTTATACTACACTTCACGTTCAATTAGGGATCATAGATTCAATTATGCAAAAAATTGGTTGCATTACAAAAAATAGCAACAATTTTGCATACACAACAAATTAATTAGTTTTAATTTTTTTACTACCGTCCACATTGTTTAAAAATCTGAAAAAAATGTTATAGAATGTTATAAGATCAATTTTAGAGGAAATATTGAGACAGTACTCAAACGTTACCACATCGAAAATGCATTTCAAAAATTTATTAATTTTTTCTAAATGAATTTGTTGGCAAAATTCGTTGACAAAAATACCTTTAAATCGAACCGTTTCCCCGTCTCTGGAATTTTTTTTTCAGCCTGCAATGTCTGCTGCCGCCTGCAGCCCGCAATAAATGCTGAGAAAAAATGAAAGATGCAAAACACGTTTCTCCTTGTATCTCTGCAACAGATTGCCCTAGGTGGCTGCTTTTTTGTGAGTCTACGTCATTTTGTATTCTCTTTCATATGAGCATTGCGATTATCGATTTGGTTTGGGGGCAATTTTCACCGCCTCATTCGGCTATACCCTTTCCTTCCGATACTATTGACAAGTGAGTTTTGTTGCCGCACGGCCAACTACTGAGGTCATCGGTCCTGTAAGCGTAGCGTCCGTTTTTTAATCGCATTAGAGGTTGAAAATATGTTGTAGAACACGCATACATTCATTCGTGTATCGAGAAGTAATTTGAAGAGTTTGATTACCCAACAAACATCGTTTGAGACACCATCCTCGGTAAATATAAATGTGCATAGTGTGCTTTAGACATTATATTACTACTTACGCACCCATCCATAGCACTTTTCCCCGTAGTACGTCACAAATTTTTTAACAATTTCTTGGCGTTAAATAAATACATTGAAGAAATAAACGCCTCCGCATGCGAGCTGTTGGCGCGTCGGGTTGCGCCGGGCTGCGCGCGAGCGTCCGGCCACTTCAAAGGCAGCCGCGGGCGCGGGCCGCCGCGGTGATGAACGAGTGGCGAGCGTAGCTTTGCGTGTCTGATGTCTACACAGTTGCTTGTAACGACACGAGCACAGTCAGAGGAGGCGAGAAGCAGGCGGATGCGGCGGGGGAAACAGCGCTTATCGGCGCGCGGAGATCTGCCGCCGCCGCCTCCCACTCTCCACCTACGCAGGCGTCGACTTCGCTGCCGCTACACTTATTCCACCGCTTTGATTAAAAACACATGGATCCTTCTCAACAATGGGAAAATATCCTTCAAAAATCGCAATCACAACTAACGTTTGGACGGAGAATCTCAATCTGAAATTTTAGTATTGTGATGAAATGAAATGGAAATTTAAAATTGGCTATTGTATTGTTACAAGAGCAATATTTGACTCCATCAGGAAACGAACTTATCGATGTTCAGTTGCATGCTTTTTCCCCCGTGATTCCAATACGATTGGCAAATTGCTTGCGTGAAAAAATATCATTATAATAATATAAATATGTTATTAGTGGAAATCCGTTTGACGGTAAGGGATTGAGAAGAAATCGACAGAAGGTTCTGAATCTCACATCTACTGGAGTGACACTTTGTATCGCTATATAACGTGACATACGCGCACGCACCTGCCCCCTCACACACACACACACACACACACACACACACACACACACACACACACACTGCGCAAGCGTGCGCTTGCTCGCACCACTAGACGAAAAGACAACAGCTTTCGACTGATCGATTGTAAGTCGCTCAATATAACTGGAATTAGTAAGTAGTGCCGGCAGGAAAAAGCGTTCATTTACAGACATTAGTAACATTTAGTTCATACTACAAAATCGGTCAAAAAAGCAAAAGATAACTCATTTAGAGTTCACTCTTTTCATTTAAAGAAAAAAAGCTGCATTTGGAAAAATAAAAACTAACGGCTTTCTAAAGGAAAATCTTTTTTTAAACATTAGAAATAATAATAATAATAATAATAATAATAATAATAATAATAATAATAATAATAATAACAGTTGATGTTTCAGCTAATGAGGAGTCATTCTGAAAATAATAAAATGGACACAATAGAAAAATGTTACAATAGATACAAATAGAACTTGAATGTCGTCGATTCGATAAAATTCAGATGTAAGTTTGTCATATTGAAAATGGACTGATTTTCATTAAAGTTGCGTTGATAAATCGAATTGAATGCGGTTGTTTTAAAAGTGTACAAAAACGGTATATTGCTAAATAAGCAGGGAATATTCAGAATAAAAATACATTTTTGAATACTTCCTTGCCCTGGGAGTAAAATTTTCCATACACTAAACATCACTACAGAATAAAGTAACAAACAAACCCACCACTTTAATTGAAAATTAAATCACGTATTATTTCAGCGCAGTATGACAATAGCTAGGTGTCATGAAGATTATACTATTACATCAATATGTAACATATAAAGCCGGATCTCTAGTTCAAGGATTTATGCAATGTTCCCCAGAAATTATCACTGAGTTATTCACAAAATAAATTATATTGCCAACATGAATATAAGCACTTGCAACCTTCAATTTAGGTCGAGATGAAAGAAGGTAATAAGGTTTGCATAAAATGTATTCGATTAATCATCTTCATTTTCGAAGGGCTCACACTTGTTAGCACGCACATAGCTGGTGCCGTATTTATTCGTTCTGTGCCGTGTGTGCAAAGTCCTCTTGAGAAGACACGCCCGGATAAGAAGCGGAGATATGTCAAACATAGTATACGCTGACTAAAGGACGAGCAAGCGAATAAGGGAATACCCAAAGTACTGGAAGGTAGCATTTTGGTAAAGCACATAGGAACTTCCGAATGGAGATCAGATCCCAAGCCCTTTCTCTTACCAATGCAATGGCTTTGTTGAATACAGTTTAATATGGTAGAAATAGAATTCCACGTGAGCATAATAGAAAGATTACTACTATTTACACATTCATAGCAACAGATTACGAAGTGCTGTGTGATACAGAAGGTTCTAACAGTGTAAGAGAAATTATGCTGTATTTTTCAAAAAGGATTTGATAGCAAGTAATATGTAATTATAATGATTTCTTTCACGTTGGATGCATTCGGTCTCCACCTTCTGAGATTTTGTAGAATTTTTGCATTCAATTAGATCTTTTACACAAAAATGCAACATTTCAGACGTTTCATGCCCTATTACATAATTTTCTGCAATTAGCTGTTCATAGTTTCAAACTATAATGGAGTATTACGTTTCACTAACAGTCCACAGACACTTTCTCCTACTGTCTGTCAATGACACTTTCGCCACAGTCCACATTCTCGGATGCCATTGTCGTTCGTCATGGACATCACTGTCATCTGAATCAATCCTGTTTTACTCGCGGAGCCATTACCATTCTATCTGCGCTGCATCTGCCAGCGTATCAACCTTGCAACTTCTAAAGGCAACAACCTTCACAGCCATTGCTCCCGAACCAGTCCTCATTTCACAAGAACTCCCGCCATCATTTCCTTTGTTTTTCTGCAGCCAGAGTTGCCACCGCCATAATGAAAAGAAAATAGAAAAGAAAGTAATTACGAAAAACTCAGTATCGCAGAAAATGAAATTTACTTTAACATGCGATCCTGCAAACATGAGAAATGAATCAAGAATACGAATTTGTACATTTATTTATATTACTTCATTAAAAAGCAACTAATTCAAGAGCATTCCAAAAATAATTTTCACGCTTTTAAACGGGTCGCATATGCACTTTGTGTATCATCCCAATCGTCGCTTACATAAATTATTCTGTGAAAATATGTAATTGAAAGATTATAACTTCCCCAGAAACAAATACTTGCGTTTATATTAGAGGCAACATGGTTCATAGGCATTGCTTAGGGGACCAAGTGTAGGCTCAACATTGCATTTCTACACTCCTGAACGCTTACTACTTCACTTTCTCAGCACAGAAACTACCCAACTACGCTTTGAGAGCGATAGAGTTTCTTGACAATCTTCACGTAGGAGAGTGCCAAATCATAAACATTACTATCTTGCAGTTCTTCATACAGAGAATATAAACATTAGAATCGTACATTAGATGGTATTATATGAGATGGTGGTGTAATTATGAAGTGATTTTGCCTGCGATTCTAAGCGCAAAAAACAAAATAGAAAATAGAAATCACACTTCATATGCAAAACTGAAATTTAAAAACAAATTCCACGGAATGAAATTGTATGTTTGCCGCATGTGCTACTAGTGTTGTTTTCTAATTTCTCAGTCCACAGAAAACGAGTGAGTGAGTGAGTGAGTGAGTGAGTGAGTGAGTGAGTTGTGAATGAATGAATGAATGAATGAATGAATGAATGAATGAATGAATGAATGAATGAATATTTAGTGCTTCCGGGTTTATCAACTATTATGGTCATTATTGCCGTTAGCCGAAAGGTAGCGGGGTTTCTTTTCCGCTGGAACAAGAGATCCGACACCGACATTCATGTCTGTTTGTGAGAATTCGCACTTCCGCTGAGGCGCCTGTCTGAGGCCAAGGCAGCTCACAAGCTCACAAATTGTCTCCCGAAATGTGTGATAGTGGGGTGCATGTAAGGATGTGGGTCTGTAATCGGACAGGATACGACAAGGAGGAAGAAGAAAAGATCCGTCCGTGGAAGATCCGTCCAAGGAAGAAAAAAAAAAGTCCGTGGCCGTTTGTTAGAGTACTGCTCCGGTATTCACCTGGTGTTGATCGGAGTAACCACGGAAAACTGACGATCAGAACAGCAGGCCGCCTGAATTCTTCTCCGGACAGCGATTGAATTCAATATACCTGATATCGCAAATCTCCCACCTTCGGGACTCGAAGACTAGGACCTGCAGGTTGTCTGTGTTTTCTTTCACAATCCATATTACAATGAACCAAATTAACATAATTTATTGACAAGTAAAATTGTGGACTATTTTCGGGATGAATACTATACAGTTCGTAGTAGTGTGTTTGCTTCCCCTAAATCGAGGAAAGGAAGGCGTTAGAGACACCCGTCCATGATTGAAACCGAGTGCAGCCTGCTCCATTCCCCGCGCTCCTTCCAGAAAGCAACCGCATGTCCATCCTCACTACAACTCGTGATGGATTCAGGGGAAGTGACCATCGTGAAGAAGCCATGCGATATTGTTTGGTAATTTTACTCAAATCAAAACAATCACCACAAATATATCGCATCTCATTCCAATGGAGTAATTCATCGAGCCCGAAAGACTATTTGAAGAATATAAATCACGTTCTGAAAGTGTCATTTTTACCGAATGGATGAGGGAAAGGGATTCGAACTAAAATGTCCCTCCCCGCTAAAAAGCTTTTCGAATTCGCTCCTAACCACTGCCAGTGTCGGTTCCCGAGAGGATCCCAGTCATTTCGACATCGTTACTGCAGTAACAATAAAGCCAACGCACTACGTGCTGGTCGAATGCGCACGACGGTGGCGGCGGCGGCGGCGACAGCGAATAGTACCGGTCTCGAGCCATACGCGTCTCATCCAGTCGTCCATCGCAAAACAGGTCGTGAGAACTTCGTCGCCGCGAGGGCACTCGAGGGCACGCCGCTCGTCGCGCCCACTTCCCACTAACGAAGGCTGCTCACGGCTGTGGCGACTGCAGAATAAACGAGAAAGAGTGAGAATGAGAGTGAGTGGGTAGGTAGTGCTTGTAAGGTGAAGGGAAGATCGCGTGGCGTCCGTGCCCGGGTGTTAGGGTACAGCTCCGGCATTCGCCTGGTATTGACCGTAGAAACCATGGAATACAACCGATCAGAGGGTCCTGCTGCTAGAATGCTATAATCTGCCATAGCATCGGACTCGAACCCTAGAACCTCATGGTCAGAGGCAGCAACAGCAGCAGATGCTAAAAATGGCTGTCCCCCAGAGCCAAGTCTGCGCTGCTACGCCTCGAGATTCCCGGTGTGGAGGGCTCCAACGGGCCGCCTAATTGCCATTGCCCTCTTCACTGATGGTCGGCGGGTCTCCTCAACCGGGGCTCTTGACTTCGGAAGTCTCGCTTCCGTGCACCAGTTGCACCAGCATAGCAAAGCTCCGCCCCTGGTGTCCTCGCCAGTACCCACGTTGTTAGTGCCAAGGAGCCTCTCCACGAGTCCCCCAAGCCGTCTCGCCGCCGAGATAGGGGTATTTCCCATTTGATTGGTTTGGTTTGTTTTTTTCGTGTTTCCGGGCGCGCCAACTGCTTTGGTCATTAGTCCCTTAAGTGTAGTGCATGTTTGTTTCTCGGGAGATGGCGGTGGTCTTCCCCAGCTGGATGGCGAGATCCGGCGCCGACCTACCGTCGGCTAGTGGGGTTTCCCCCTAACCAGGACTCGCCCACCAGCGGGGCACCGCCCCAGCCGGGACAAGCTCTAAGCTCCCGACCGGTCTTCCGAAATATGTGGTAGTGTAGTGCATGTTAGTGTAAGTGTGTGTGTAAGGGGAGAGGATAGAACAGGGAAGAGGAAGGACAGATCGCGCGCGGTCCGTTGCCCGTTTCGTAGGGTACTGCTCGGTCATTCGCCTGGTGTTGATCGGAGAAACCACGGACAACTACCGATCAGAGCAGCCGGGCGCTAGAATTCTCCTCCAGGCAGCGATTGAATTCGACCTAGCTGAAAAGCTAGTGTCGAAAATCCTGCCGCCGTGGGGAGTGAGAACCTAGGACCTCCCGGTCAGAGGCGCTGCAGTGACATCAGTTGATGCACTGAGCTACCGCTCCCGGTATTTCCCATTTGAACGACCTGGAATACTGAAGGAACATTTCTCGACCACTAAAGTTTTGCGATTGATTGATTGGGGATACCGAGCACGTCAACTCTTAAAATCATTAATCCTGTAAGTGTAGTACGTATTTTTCCTCGGGAGGTGGCAGTGATCTTCCCCCACTGGATGGTGAGACTTGGCGCCGATCTACCGTCGGCTAGAGGGTTTTTCCCAACCAGGTATCCCCACCAGCGGAGCACCGCCCCAGCCTACTGGTCTCTCGGTATGTCAGCTAGTGTAGTGCGTGTAAATGTGTGTGTGTGTGTGTGTGTGTAAAGAGTGAAGATAGGACAAGGGCGAGGAAAGAAATATCGCGCGCGGTTCGTGGCGCATTTGTTGGGTACTGCTTCGGTATTCACCAGGTATTGGTAAGAGAAACCACGGAAAACTATCAGAGCAGCCGGCCTCTCGAATTTTCCAAACAGTGACTGAAAATGACCTAGTTATTAAGGATTTTGCGACATCCTTCTACAATACTCTCAGAGATACAATTTTTATTGCTATCTCTTCCTCATCATCAGATCTTTAAATCACTTCATGCACCCTTTCCGCAAATGATAGTAATTACCGGTATTTTTTAGTTATATCGGAACAAATCCATTTTCGAACCTCTCCTACAATTTCAATATTAAAAGGTCCGAGAATTTTAATGCAGACTAATCCTCAACATTGGATCTTCAAATAATTTTAAATACTTTTTTTCGAAAATCCTATGGGTTTTCGCGAATTTTGTTTGAATATGTAACGTGACATATTGTTTGAATTTTTGACGTGATGAATAAAGTGTTAGTACGATACAAGGTTGGTTGGGTGTTCGTGATTTCGGGTGCGTGAAGTACCGAGGCTATTATTCCCGTAAGCGTAGTGCAAGCTTTTGACTCAGGAAGTGACTGTGAACTTCCCCCGCTGGATGGCAAGACCTGGCGCCCAATTAACGTCCGCTAACGGGGGTTCCACACAACCAGGTATCTCCCACCAGCGGGGCACCGCTCCAGCCGGGACAAGTTCTAAGTTCCCGACCGATCTCCTGACATGTGTGGTAGTGTAGGGCGTGTTAGTGTAAGTGTGTGTAAGGAGTGAGGAGAGGACAAGCAAAAGCAAGGAAAAATCGCGCGCGGTCCGTTGCCCGTTTGCTAGTGCTCAGGCATTTGCCTGGTGTTCATCGGGAAACCACGGAAAACTACCGATCAGAGCAAGATGATCGATATATCTGGATGGCTGACAAGATAGCTGACAAGCTGACCGGATAGCTGACAAGATAGTGTCGAAAATCTTGTCACTGTTGGGACTCGAACCTAGGGCTTCCCGATCAAGTACGATACAAGTCGGAATACTGTAATATAACGTACCTGATAGCATAATTACGAGAAAGTATGTACTGTTACAGCATAATATCGTTATTACGAGGGAAAACAACCAAAAATATAGAATCAGATTTTAAAAAATGCTGCTAATGTAATCAATACTAAATGAAAACAACTTTAAAAATGAAAAAAATATTATACTTCTCCGTTAAAGAAAAGTGATGCACTTTCATGTTTTTGTTGAAAACTGTTTTGGAGGGGATAAGAGCCCCGTAAGTCATACAATGATTTCGTCCACGAAAAATGGTTTTAGATTTTTATTACTTCGTCGAACTTTTGTAATTAACATTTTTAATGTAAAAATTATCCAAGAAGATATTATTTGCACTATAAAGGGATAAAACACCTCCCAGATACCGGACGGTCTAGCGTGGCCGCGCCGAGCGTGTTCTAGAGTGGCTCAGAGTAGCCCAGCGTGGTTCAGAATGATCCAGTGTGATCCAGTATGGTTCACCGTGACCCAGAGTGGCCCAGCGTAGTACGGCATGACTATCCAAAATTGTATCTAGTCTTTCATGACATTGGTGCATTGAAAAATTGGTGAGCAATCAATTAGCGTGCTTATGTCAAGGAAATTTCTGAAAAGAATCCGTTGAAAACAATACATTACTTTTAGTAATATTATAGTGTTATTTCAACTTAGCGCAACCAAGCAAAGGAACGAAAAGGCACTCATGATGATTGGCATTCGCTTAGGATTTAACAGACCGTGGTCCTTTAAAAACAATCGAATCACTACTTGTAGCAAAAGATGGCGTATGAGTATATTTATTTTCAGAAATGGTTCTTGTTTATACGTTTTCATCTGCAAGATTGTATTACGAAAAGTATTGAACAACACATAACCGATAGAAGCAAATACTATTTATTTGCTCTTCAGCCAAATGAAGTTAATAACTATAATGGAGTCTAGAAAAAGAAAACTTAATAGTACAATCGCTTCTTTGTACTCCTCAATTCAAACATCCTTTCAGTTACCGCCATTTAACAGCTCAATGACCTCGTTATCCAGTTCATCTGAAACATGGCCTGTGAAAGTCGCTGGCCTAATATGTCCTCGCATGAAAATTGCCGGATGGCGACCGAACCGGTTTACTACGAATGTTCAACAACTTTTATAACATCTCAAATTCCCAAGTTATCGCGCACTGTGGACCCGCAAATTTAATCTACCTCTATGGCCCGGCAACCAGACACAGAGATGCTTCTCAAGGTTTCATTACTTTCTTCCACAGTTTAGGACGTATGTAATAAGTTTAAAATATGTGTCTCAAGCAGATGAAACGATATTTATACAAGATTTTTGCAACCGCAGCAAATTAAATTTGTGAACATCATCTGAGAGTGGAAGGAGGAACCGGAAATCCTCTCACCTCTGTCCGTCTGATCGTCATGCAGCGTTGCAATTTCCAGGAAATGAAAATCACTATGTTAAAGATATCACTTCCGGCACTTATTTTCCACATTTACACGTATATCCTGTTAGGAACCTACACAGTTTCAAGCACGAAACAATGATTTCATACTTGCTACAGCTTGTATACTTCAATCTTGTTATTGTTACTTTCAAATATCCTGTTTGATTCACTCCTAGGAATATGACTCATATACATCACGTCTCTAGATAACAACAATTTTGAACGAAACATGTACGCATATTAGACTTTGATTCGGATATCTAAGAAGCGCAATTGCATTCCATTGTCACACATTGTCGTAAAGGAAATTACACATTTTAAATTAGGAAAACGTTTGTCCAAATAGAGAACAGAATAAGGAACAGGAATATCTCGGACAATTATTTCACGACCCAAAACAAATGTGAAATAAAATTTGCCCCCACAATTACACGCGCACATAATCACGCTCACGTAAATACGAACAACCTCTTACGTACACAAAATCACTTGCAAACGCGCACATATGAAAGCAAACATACGCAAGCACAAACTGCTCTGATTTGATTTTTTCGTGTTTCCGGGCTCGTCAACTGCTTTGGTCATTAGTCCCGTTAGTGTAGTGCATGTCTTTTTCTCGGGAGATGGTGGTGATCTTCCCCCGCTGAATGGCGAGATCCGGCGCCGACCTACCATCGGCTAGTGCGGCTTCTCCCTAACCAGGACTCCCACCAGCGAGGCACCACCCCAGCCGGGACAAGCTCTAAGCTCCCAGAATATGTGGTAGTGTAGTGCATGTTAGTGTAATTGCGTGTGTAAGGGGAGAGGATAGGACAATGAAGAGGAAGGGCAGATCGCGCGCGGTCCGTGGCCCGTTTGTTAGGGTACTGCTCCGGCATTCGCCTGGTGTTGATCGGAGAAACCACGTAAAACTACCGATCAGAGCAGCCGGTCGCTAGATTTCTCCTCCAGGCAGCGACTGCATTCGACCTAACTGAAAAGTGTCGAAAATCCTGCCGCCGTGGGGAGTGGGAACCTAGGACCTCCCGGTCAGAGGCGCTGCAGTGACATCACTTGATGCACTGAGCTACCGCTCCCGGTCATACTGCGCTGTGCCACATGTGCAATACAATAAAAAACGAAATAAAATCACCCCCACTAGGGGGGGAGTGACCATTCTCCCGCGATGCCACCGAAAGATAAGAACCCATCATATATCACTAGGTGCGGCGTCGCCATAAAAATTTGCTTGCTCCCGGCGCGACAGGCCGGTGCGCGGCGCGGTGCAGCATGGCGCGGTGGAGTAAGTTATTGGCAGCGGCACTCAGCCGACGCGGGGTGCGCACGCCTGCCTGCTTGCCGGTGATTGTGCTCGAGGGTTCAAGAGATAAAGCAACGCGGGGCACGGGCCCCACGCCCCTCCGCCCCCCCCCTACACACACCGACGACCCCTCCGGTGGCAGATGCGCGCGTGCGAGCGGGTCTCCACAAAAAAAATTACATCCGAAAAAAGGGGATCTCTAAAAACGTGAAAGCTCAAAGACTAAATGTAATTCCCCGCCCGTGTTGGTTTTCTCTTCTGATGTGTTATTAAGTCGGAACTCGAAGAGCGTTCTGCAAACTAGGCATTGACGACAGCTGAGATTATTATGGAATCTAACCCACGATGATGATGATGACGACAATCATGGCTTTCATGCCGGTAATTGCAAAGCAATCTCCTGAGAGCAACATCAGATGTTCTTGAGGGTTGGAAAAACCTGATGTTCAACTGCGAAGATTTGTGCAGAGAGCTAGTGTGTGTGTGTGTGTGTGTGTGCGTGCGTGCGCGTGCGTGTGCGTGCGAGCGTGAGCGTGCGCGCATGCTGTGCGACTCACTGGAGCAAAAGTTGGCTACTGTGCATCGAGTGATAAGATCATTCACATTGTCACTTTTGTCAGTTAAAAAAGTATGCTTGTTTTAATTAGAGTATATTTTTGTAATAAATTTTATGATGTTGTTATTAAATATTTACGATTTTTAAACAATTTTTAAAATTCTGGAGTACTGAAAATGTTTTAACACTGTGAATAAGATAAAATATGTATCACGTACGGCAATCGTTCAATGATTGAAACATTCTTGTGTCAATCACATACTTTTCTATTCTACTTGTTGCATTTAATATTTTGGAGAAAAAATATTTTATCATCAAAAACTCAGTTAAAACTATATGTGACGAATGGGGAACTATTTAATTCAGAATTTAAAAAGGAACCCGTAAATGCATTACTTCCACACTAGCTTACATTCAAATACATTTTACTGAGAAATATAGCACACAAAAAATTAGAAATTTATTAATTATTTAAAATTAAAGTGCATTTATTGATACTTTTTTTTAGAATACCTATTTTCAACATTTTATAGTACGTTTCTTTTTGCTTTCAGATGGTGTTGCTAGAGGAAGGATCAGGTATGTACTAAACCCGTATTTTATCTAATTCACTTCTATTAACATTCTTCGACATGTCTTCAAAATCATTCCATCTTCAAATGACTCGAACACACATTGTTTAAATAATTTCTATAAAATATTGATAATTTTACACAAATATACAGCGTTTCGGTCAAGAGCATACTGAACATTCTATTGCTATGAAAAAATGACGAATTTAGTTGAAATCGTGCAAAATAATTTTAAACTTACCGAAAAAAATAAAACAACGGTTCATTTAAAAACAATGAATTTTCTCCGTCATTTAAGAGCTTGTTTACTTCAAAAGTCATCAAACGTCAGTATTATTCAAAATTCGTAAAATTATGGATGCAACAGCAAATAACAATTATTGTATGCACTCGACGGGAACTTCGTGCATTGAACAGGTTGCATTACCTCGTAGTCTAACCGTTCTAAAATTGTGAGACTCATTCCAACACTTTCCCAGACGCAGCTCCAACATCCCAGTCCTGCGACGAGTAAGCGACGAGTAAGACATTAGCGGGATCCGTCTAAACCCTCCAAAGCGCAAAGACGTCCGGCGAAGACTTTCTGCTTCCCCTCCTCCCCTCCTCGCCGCCCTGAAACACCCTCTCTCTTGTCGCAGCCTGGTAGGCTTTGCTTTCCACCTACTCCTTCCGACGCAAGTCTACAGAGAGGAGCCTCTATTACTTTCCGATAAAATCTTCAAAGGTTTTGTATAACGGTGTCAGGCGAGCTATCGTTCCACAGACGGGGGAGTCCATGAAAAGAGGTGGTTTTTCCCCCCGGAATCGAGTGTTTTGCCACGACAGCGGGCCCGAACGCGCCCCCGTCCGCCCCCGCCCGCCCCTCCCCTCCCCTTTCCTTCTCGTCCCCGCCCTCGCGCCCGCACCGAGCACAAAATGGCAGCATGATTGAGTGCCCCGAGATTAAAAGTCTGAAAAGCCCGTGAACACCCGCGTTCGGGGTTAATGATGCGATTAAAGGCGTATACAAAAACGAGATGTCATTAAGGATCATTTTACTTGCTGACACCAGAGGAAATCGCACCTCAGGATCTTCCGGGTTTTGGCGCGGAGATGGACGGGTGGGAGAGCACGTCGGACGCTAAGCGCCGGGGCGGGGGCGGGGAGAGCGGCGAGACGAAGAAAAGAAAAGGGGCGGGGCAAAAGCAGAAGCGGCGGCGGCGGCGGCGGAGGAGGAGGAGGAGGCAAGAGCGATCGTTGAGGTGGACAGGGGGTGGGTGCGGAGAGGCGACGGGGGTGTTACGGGAAGACACGACCACGAAAAGAAGTGACAAAAGATAATGTGCACGTTGACATGACATTTTTGGTGCCAAGCTTTTCAATAAAATAATAGAACTATACACAAAATTCAATTTCATCAGTAAATCCTAAAAATAAGACACGTCATTAAGAGCATCAATGATGTTCGAGCGTCCTTCGGAGAAGTACAGTGGGTTGCTTTCCCACTCACATTAGTAACCATCCATGGCTCAGGCAGGAAGTCTTTGTCATTCGACTTCCTCGTAACCAGTTTACGATTGGGCTCTGCACAGTTACAAACATGATTAAATAAAGATGATATGATCGAATATTTTTATTTTTTTATTCAACATTCACGACGAGCATTCACGTTTCGGATGATCTGTAAAAAGTGAACAATCCTCGACGGACGTAGAATTGTAGAACTCGGTCTAAATAAAATGTAGAATATTTACAGGATTAAATATTTTTATTTGATTTGCAATATATTTTACAACCTCACGCGGTCATGTATACCTGTTAATTGACAATGCAGAATTTTTTTTAAATAGCTGTCTTATCTGACGTACAAAAAAGTTTTGTATCCATTGCAGTGTTTCTATTTTGTTCAATCTTTCGAGTTCAAACAGCTACGAGTTTTTTTAAGCAAATGATATGTTACCACGTTTGAAGCTCTGAGTACTCATTCCTTTCGAGTGGTGCTTATAAAATATAAATCCCTGTCAGCTACTTGTTTAAAACAATCTCTTATTGCTTATCAATGCAGCTTTTATTTAAGTGTTCACTACGAATTCGGACCGAAAGCTTTAATTATAGGAATTACTGGTAAACAATAATTGCGACGGGACTGGTAGACATGTTCAGACCAAATGATAAATTTAATTTATTTGGGTGTAAATTCAAAGCTCACTCCTAAGGTAGTCATTTACTATTCAACCAACATGTGTTGAATCTACTTAACACGTCTGAAGTTCCATGCCGCAGTAAATAATTAACCAAATGTATCATATATTCCTCTTAATGCACTGTGCGATAAGATAATTCATATCTCAAACAGAAAGACAGGTTCACTTATAATGAATCCACAATTAGTGCAGTTATGGAAAATGTGTAAGCAACCAGGCGAATGGCCGGTTGCGTAATTGACGTCATGGCTTTCGTTGTCTTGTTTTGGGGGTCCCACGAGGCATTATTTTGATTTTTTCCACGAAGAGAAACCATAAATATAAAATATTGCAACGAAATGTGCGACTTGCTTTGCGTAACAATTTCCGTTGCCAGTCCACAGGTCGAAGGATCACGTACACAGATGGATGATAAAATGGAAGAGGTAGACAACAATCAAGGCAGGTATTATGTGAGCGAGTGAGTTCTTCGTGCTTCCTGTTGCATCTGCTTCGGGCATTAGTCCCTCGAGTGCACGTTAATGCAGGGAGATGGTGGTGTTCCTCTTCCACTGGAATGTGAAAGTCGGCGCCGACCTACATGTCGGCATGAAAGATTTTATTCTACCAGGTATCACACCGATATGTGCTCTAACATAGTGCGTGTAAACAATTGTCAGCATTTACGAAAATACAAAAAATAATTTACGTTGATTCTTCACAATATGTTAACAAAAAGCACGTAGATATTAAATTCTTATGTAATTTAGCCAAATTTATAATATTTTCCACATTGTAACTAAAGGAATCTAATTCTAAAATAATGCCCATAAAACTATAATCCCCATACCTATAATGGATTATCACGAGATATCGACTACCAGCACGGAATTTGCTATAACAAGGTTTAAACACATAGCATAAATTGAAATACATTCACATATTTATACTTAAAGTATGAAATTTTAAACGCGATATCCAGTAACAAATTTTATATATACAAATCAGTGAATAAAATTCTAATTAAATTGCAATTGAATATTTATGCATAAATGCATATCGCAAAATGAATAAAAAATAAAAAGACTTCTTCAACTATCTTTTGTGCACACTGCCTTTTTGACTGAGAGAGAAACTTGTAATCATTTCTATCTAGCTGCAATTATTGTAAATATAGTTATTAAACAAGTTTTGTTTTCACTTCAAACGCGTATAAATTAGTTGTGTTTTTTTGCACAAATATGAATAATTTGGATACTAATATGATTAATAGCGAAGGAAATATAGGTAAAATACCTTTTTTTAATATTTTATGTTAGCTAGAATTTTAAAAGTAATCTCATCGAATGACATATTTCTTTCCTATTAAAAATCTTCTAACATCACATAGACGGCGTAGAGTATAAAGTGAGATCAAATATTTTCTTCCCACACATTTCGGTTGATTAATATATTTTTCAGTGCACTGTCAAAACCTAATGATTTCCGTTCCCCCCTATCTTTTCAAAACAATCGTAGTGCTGAGATATTGGAACATCCATTATTAAAACATTTTGGGGAAAAAATACCCCAAAGAATCCGTAGCGAGTGATGAAATTCACGAAAAAAATAAACCAAATCTCTCTTTCTATTGTCAAGATAAATTATGCCATAGGTCATTTACAAGCTGTTTTCATTGAGTATTTAGACTCTCCTTTAGAAAGTATTTAGTGAAGTCTCCTTTTTGTCACCACCGAATTTTCAACTAGTGGTTTTACAACAGCACATACTTTCTCGCATTGATTTTCAATTTGCAATTTTTGAAAAATCAGAGACTTCAACAAAAATGAGACAGATTTTAAGAAAAAATGTTTAAAAATATAAATTGGTCTATATTTCTTGCAAAATTACACGAAAACAACTTATATTTTTGAAAAATTGAATATGAACTTATTGAAATACAGTAGCAAGAAATCCAAAAAAATTGCACTTTTGCCATTTTCGAGAAATGGGGGATTTCAACGAATATGAGTCCTGCATCATTCTCTCAAGAGTCCTTTATGAAATCCGAGGACAAAGTTTAATAAAAAATTTGGAGCCATTTTTTAGACAATTTTGAAAATGATTTCGACGTTTCACGTAAAATAGCCTCAAAAATCGAAGTATCCGGTTGAAAATCACAAACCCTCGAGTTCATTCAGTTCGATCAGGGAATATCAATTGTCGAGAAAATCGGCTGAACAGTTTAGGAGGTTGCGTTGACGACAAACGGACGGATAGACAGACGGATAAACAGACGTTTTTCCGTGAATCCAATTTTCGTAACAAGGACCCACAAAACTGATTCTGGCTTTAGCATGTGTTAGAGGACGTCATTTACTATGTTTAGGAACAGGATTTTTTTCTTTTTTTCGTTCCCAGGGCCTGGTAACAAGAGTTTTTCTGCCGAAATTTCGCCTTTTTTCGGCGCACGATTACATAACCTCCACTTCTTAGGGAGTAAGCGCAAGAAAATACGAAAGTAAGACGTATTTAAGGTATTTCGAATGTTCTAGAAGGTACAGTTTTCGCAGTAATAGATACCTCTGACTTACTGTGTTTAAGACTTGCTCCAGTAACATCCGTCGATGTTTACAGATTCTCTCAAATGTTGGATGTTTTTTTGCCAAGTCCTAATTTTACCACAGACAATTTCAGAAAACATTTAATAGTTTTAGGTCACCGAAAAAGTTTAGAATGGTGTTCAAGACATTCATAAAACTCATTGTCTTTTCTTCTCATTTGTTTGTGTTATTATTATTAGTTATTATTATTATTATTAACAGTTGTGAATTCCTTATTCTATACTGTTCTGTTAAACTGTTTGTGAATTTATTATTAAAAAGAATGGATTTTATTTTGGCTTTTTACCTATTTTCGCAGTTAAGTGGCTTTTGCATAATTAGTTTAGAGATTTATAGTGCATGAAGTTCCGGGCTCTAGTCACTGATTATAAAATTTCGTACTTCTTGAACAAGAACATTTTAAATTCGCCTACGCCAGATTTTTACGCGTATTGTAAAAAAAGTTGATATTTAGGAGCATTAACTTTTCTCTGCTTTAACTAAAATAAATTGTAAAATTACGTTGAAAACGGAAAATTATAATTGAAAATAAATACACAATGTCCATTATATTGGACGTTGTCGTTGTTATTATTAAGACATCGCTGTCTTAAGTTTTGATTATTTCACTTCAGACTCATAATCAGTGACCCCTCCCATCATTTTTAATGATGTAAATTTTAATAATGTAATGTAGTTTTGCGTAAGGTAATTACAGATGTCAGCAGCATTAAATTTGCCAACTTATATCGATCTTAAATTTGCAATTTTTAAATTAATAAATATTTTAATCAATACTTCACGTAACGTTCTAGATATGAAAATGGACAACTGCAGTATGTTTAAAATGTATGTTCGCTGTGAACTTGCAAAGCACAAGTGAAACACTTAAACACGAAAGTACCCGCCGGAGGCGCCACTCTAGGCGAGATCGTTGATGTTAGAACACTGGAGTGCAGTGACCAATCACAGCGCACCGAAACGCTCGCGGACACGAAGGACACGTCTACCCCAGTGGCTGAAGTGGTGTGCTCTCTACCCATAAGGAGGCTTCTGTTGCGATGAGCGCGCAGTTTCCTTCGGGGAAATTAAGTCTGGGAAAACAGATCGGGATCTGTGTACTGAGGCTCCTCGTTTGGGTTTCTGCCTTTGCTCTCTGACAAGACGCTGGCCTAGGGAGACGACTTCTGCTTTTCACTATGAACGCAGAATAACAATTGAAAAACATGTCCTATAGAAAAATATCCATCCCAGATTCTATCAATCTTTTCCTTCTTTTATTCTTCAATGAGTAGACAGGGTCTACTTTGTCTCCCCTCACGCTATGCTATTCATATATCGTTGCCCTCTAGAGCAAGTATTGGTTACGCGCTCGTCAATACTGAGGTCACTGATCCCTTAAATGCAGTAGGTGTTATATCCCGCGAAAATGAGGTATTTCACTCCTGTTGGGGGGGGAGGGGAGAGAAACACTTCATGGAGATCCGGTGACGCCCTGCACGTCAGCTTGCGGGTTTCCTTCGCCTTTACTTCTCAGTTCTTCTCTTTCTCTTTTACTTCGCCTTTCCTTTACTTCATCTTTCCTCCTCAGTTACGCACCGCTTCATCCGAGAATAGCTTTAAGCTGCGGACTGGTCTCCTGATTCAGTCATCGTTACGGTTAATTTCAATTACTGTATTTTGTCCACAGCTTTTAATTTAAAATAAGCAAAAATGTAATTACAAATTACATTACTTAGCCACACAGTTAATAACAATAACTCGAATAACAATGACTACGTCTCCTGGGTTTAAAAAATGAGGTTGCCGTAAAAAAGAGTATGTTCTCAAAATTTTACCGTTGTGCTTCGATTCATCCGGTTTACGAAAATATTAAGAATTCAAATCCAGCGAATAATGTGAAAAAGTAAAAGGAGTTGCATAACTGAGTTCATTGAAAAAAACTGGCTATAATATCTAAGACAAAGTCAAAGATTAATGTTTAATTGCCGTTATCCACGGACGATTTTTCGTTTTATAAATTATTTTCTTTGCTTCGAAATTTAAACAATTTTTATAATTATAAATTATTATTATTATTATTATTATTATTATTATTATTATTATTATTATTATTATTATTATTATTATTATTATTATTTGTTCTCAAAACGTTACTTGACAATGTAATAACTTTCGGGATCTTCACGAATTTCGATTCTTGGATACACTGATATTTCCCAGTGAGCAAATGGGAAAACGACCATTTGCTCCTGACGATGTGTAGTCTTACATTACCCAATAGCAAATGAAGTCTAAATTTCTTGTCAATGAAATAATTATTAAGTAATAATTCTTACACTGACTATTCTGTGAGGGCGCAGTGCTCTTTGCTAATGTTGACGGACATAAGAAGTTCCTCAATTGAATCACGATAGTCGTAGTGTCCCTGCGGTCTTGAGAGCGAATGCATACAATACGGCTCTATTTTTTGCTTCTGAGCAGTAACGAATATTCTGGCCTGAAACATCACCTGCAGTTTGCACCTGCACACATGCCATTTGTTCCATCCCCATCCTCAGCTCTGCAATCTATAGACTGATTATTTCACGTTTCCGGTCGAGTCGCCTGTCCCATTTGTGTAGTTGATATTGTATCTCGGAAGGTGATGATGTTGCTCCATGCTAGAACTTGAGATCTAGTGGCGACCTGAATGTCCAAAATGTGGAGATATCCTTGCTCCAGGTATCTCCGCCAGCGGACCAGCGTCTCAGTCAGTGTATGACCCGTTTCTCAAGGGACTGCTCCAGCATTACCCTGGCACGGAAAACTACGAATCAGAGAGGAATTGTTCGCTAGAATTCTCCTCCAGACAGCGGCTGAATTCGACCTAGCTACCTGTGTCGAATTTCCGTCAGTGCCAACAATCGATCCTTCGGACATCTTACTCAAACACACTGCAGGGGCAACAGTTGTTGGCTGCGCTATTTCAGCCCGTCACTGGAGCGAGGCCCACTGTCGCCGCGGAGCGTCGCGCAGCTATCATTTTCCATCAATTTCATCGACGCAGAATTCATCCTCACTTACGCATTCCTCGTCGATATTTCCTCGGCAGGCGGCCTTTACGCCATTCTGGAAGCTTGCCACGTCTCGCCCCGACGGGAACTTACATAAACCGTCGCGCGCGCGTTCTCAAACTCCTCCGCCACACCGTTTGACGTTGACAACCTACCGCGCGGTGCGGAATGTATTCCGTCACACACGATTTGTGTACTGCCAGCGAGAAGCAGAGGAACTCGGCATTTCATGACGCATACTTATCACGTATTGCTCACGCTGTGGCGTTCGGTGTAGCAGCCGTGTTTTCAAACATAACTATACAATACGTGGCGGTTCGCAAGCATACGCACAGCATCGGTAATATTGAGAAACAATGTGACAATTCTTCTGGCACAAATATGCAACCAAATAACGTTTTATGTCGACATCGTCATATCTAATGTTTTGTTTCATAAGGTTTCTTTAAATTATGGAAGCTACGGAATACAATGAAATGTTTTCTTAATAGTTGTATAGAGTGTAATTTTTTAAAATAAATAGCACGCACAAAAACGTACGTTGTTGATTATCAGAAGCAAATTTAGAATATTATATTCTAAATTCTTTTGAAACATTGTATATATTAATTTTATTTTTATGTGCTCTTTAAGTTTATTCGTGCATCTACTCATATTACATAAATATCATCTAAAATTTGTTTTAGCCTAGACGAATATCGAATAAAAGAGCTTTATTTATGAACTTCGAACTCCGAACTCAAACCTTTTAAACATATTTCTAAATAAAACGTTATATAAGTATCAAACTATAATTCAAAAGAGTCATAGTCCAAAAAAATCCAAAACTTTGCAGTTGGTTCTCGCTGAATTTGAAATTTGTAGGTTTACAAAAGTCTATAGGTCAATTTTTGGAGAAGCTACGTCAAAATTCATACATTAGATTTATTAATGAATAGAAAAATTAAAAATATTTCGCTCTCTCTCTCTCCTTCATCATCGAAATTTCCGAGTGCCTTCAAATAAAATGTGGTTTTCGCACCTCTGGCATCTGCTGAATCTGCCCAATCAAAGCAGTTGGGATTTAGAATTCTCCCCAAAATGACGTTAAGCGTTCCTTAATTGAACTCTGCAATTTCGCACCCATCAGCACGTCAATCACAATATTTCTATGAAGTGGACTTGATATAAATAAGCTATCATAACCAGTGTCTGTGAAGTACATGGAAACATTTGAACCAGTGTCTTCCCAGAAAAAGAAGCAGACTGTAAACGCAAACGCCATTGCCGTTGCAATTCTAGCAGACACTCCATGAAACTTGTCGTAATTGACACATCTTGGCGTTTCTGGCTCCATGTTGACATTTTCGGAAATCAAGGGGGCTTCTCAAACATGACGTAGATAGGATGGAAACCTGATACGGGAAGAATATGCGTTGTACGTTCAATTTACAATCTAGTTGAGATATTCACCTCGACTAAGCCATACTTAAGGTATAACATCAGAGATCTCGTGTCATTTGACACGGCATTCAATCAAGAACACCCCGCGCCGCCTCAACGCCGCCGCCGCCGCCGCCGGCCTGTGCCTGCTCTGTACGGCGGGTGGCGCACCTATCCGCGGCGACCAGCCGCGCGCCAGCCAACCCGCAGGTTGCCGCCAGCCCGCCCCGCGCCACGCTTCGCTGTCCATTCAAATGGGCGACGTGTCAAGTTAAGCGATGCCATAGGGTGACCGTCACAGCCCAGGTTCTGACCGACCCCGACATTGCCATACCTCCAACTGTCCCCACCGCATCTGGATTTTCCATCACCCCGACATTCCCGCCGTCCCCAGCCGTCCCCAGGACCCCACTCGTCCCCAGGCCACCTTGTCACAACCTTGTCACAACCACAGGACGAAGTATCTCAGAGCATCAACTGATGTCAATGCAGTGTCTCAGACCCGAAGGATCTAGGGTTCATGTCCCGACGGTGGCAGGAATTTCGACACTAGCTAGATAGCTAGGTCGAATTCAGCCGCTGTCTGGAAAATAATTCTAGCGGTCGGTTGCTCTGAGCAGTAGTATTCCGTAGTTTCTCCGATTAATTTCAGACGAATGATGGAGTAGTATCCTAACATCAGGCCACGTACTGCACGCACTCTTTTCTTCTCTTCCTTGTCCAATCCTCACCCCATACTTACACACCCACTTACATGCACTACACTATCACACACGTCCGGAGGCAGTTCAAGAGCTTAAAGCCGGACCCGGCAGGAGCGGTGTCCCGCTGGTGGGAGACGCCTGGATGGCGAAACCCCGCAAGGCGACGAAGCAAGAAATAGTTAATCAATCAAAACTACCATCACACCTGCTGCCTGCGCCATCTCCGCCAAACACGCAATCTTCACAATAAACCAAACAGACAGCTGCTACACAACAACCCCAGATGCCAACACCGCTCTCCGTCTTTTCATTCCCGCCGCCTCCGTCAACCCGTATCCCTTGCTGGACCCGTCACACATTCGATTGATTGATTTTTTCGTGTTTCTGGGCGCGTCAACTGCTTTGGTCATTAGTCCCGTTATTGTAGTGCATGTTTCTTTTCTCGGGAGATGGCGGTGATCTTTTCTCTCCCACCAGCGGGGCACCGCCCCGGCCGGGACAAGCTCTAAGCTCCCGACCGATCTCCCGGCATGTGTGGTAATGTAATGCATGTTAGTGTAAGTGTGTGTGTAAGGAGAGAGGATAGGACAAGGAAGAGAAAGGATAGATAGCGCGCGGTCGGTGGCCCGTTTGTTAGGGTACTGCTCCGGTATTCGCCTGGTGTTACCGATCAGAGCAGCCGGCCACTAGAATTCTCCTCCAGACAGCGACTGAATTCGACCTAGGTGAAAAGCTAGTGTCGAAAAACCTGCCGCCGTCAGGACTCGAACCTAAGACCTCCCGGCGAGAGGCGCTTCAGTGACATCAGTGCATCAGTTGATGCACTGAGCTACCGCTCCGTATTTCCCATTTGAACGAACTTACTAGACTCATTAGACTGCCTCATCCTCAGCTCACCCGTCCCCGCATTCCCCGTCATTTTCACCTCTTCGACTTCACGCTCTCCCCTCGCGTCGCCGCTGAACCAGTAGCCTTGGTTATGACTATCACTATGCTAGACGTTGACACCGAGTACTTTGTACCTGACGCTGACGTTACGGCCAACGCCGTCCCCCACTATCCCAGTTTCAATTATCATCTTGAGTAGTGCTACGACCGTCGCTCTCGCTACCTCACAACCACAACGATTCGCTCCCCGATCTCCCGTTCCCGCCGCTTCTCCATCCCATTCATAGCCATTCCCACCAGGCATTCCCGCCCGTTATTCATACTTCAGCTGTTGCGATAACCATACTCTCATCGCCGCTGCAATCGCTTCCCATCGTCCTCCGCTACTATGGCCGCTACGTCATCACAACCGTCTTCTCCGTCGTCCGCGCCGTCTCCACCGCCGTCCCGCCGCCATCGCGGTCCGCCGACGTATGCGGGAGCGAGAAGAATTATTCAGCGCGATGCGGGAATCTCAAGTAAGGGAGGCGCAGCGGCTGCGGCGGCGGCGGCGGCGGGGGGGGGGGCGCGTCCCACCCATCAATCTGCCCCGCCCCGTGGACCCCCTCCCCTCTCGTCCCCCTCTGCGGCACCCCTCGGGCCAGCCCCCTTTGCCGGCCGCAGGACCCCTCGCAGCAGCCACCCGACAGAGATCGGAGTCTGGCAGCAGAGCGGGCGGTCTAGCAGCTGGTACCTCGCCAACGGAGCTCGTGGACCTCACGCCTGGAGCCTGGCTGCTGGCGTTCTCATACAGGCTCAAACGTTGCAGCGGAGAGCGGAAGTAAGGCTTCTGGCAAACCGGTAGGAGGGGCTGGCAGTGGCCGTGTTCGTAGAACGTGGAAAGTTGTCGCGCCGCCATGCAGAGAGAGCACGAAGATAGAAACCGGAAACCGAAGGTGACACCCGACGATGACAACCGTTCTGAGTGTGATGGAGGCGCGTACATCGCGTTCCCTACCGGGAGGTTTTTTTGACGTATTCCGTAGTAACACAACAGTCCCAGTGTTCTGAAGCAATTTCGTGAATAGCGGTTCCGTAGCTACAAAACATTCGACCGACACCGGTGTATTCGACAGAGCTGGTCTATTAGTAGTCTGCCGAAATAATTTAGTCTCCAAAAGGTATTAAGAAAATATTCCCGAAAGGAAGTGCCAGCCAATTTTTATAAATACGCAAGAGTAGCTGCCAAATATTATTTCAACAGTCCTGTTGGCCCTGATTTTATTGATTTACTAATGCCAGGCCACAACAAGAATAGTAATAACAAATTATAATAAAATGATTCAATTGTTTACACAAGACCGTTTAAATGTCTTGTGCTCTTTTGTCTTATAAACGCCAAAAATATCTCTTATAATAGCAAACGCTGTATAAAAACTGCAATAGTAATAAAAATGGAAAATGGGAGTGCAGTCTTCGTCCATATGTCCACTTTTGCAAATAATTTTAATATGTTCGACATTTTCTCAATTCATCCTTTAAAAACAAATTCAACAACATGGGCAACATCACAACAAAACCTATAAACGTCTGTAAATACTAATTTTCATTGTCATATATTCATTAATTTTTTTGAAAAATATCTATTGAGTCCCTCAATTTTTGCAATTACATGTTAAGTAAAATTTAGACAATATTTTCTCTCCAAATTAAAAGAGTGGGAGTTCATCAGGATGGACAGAAATGATCAATACAGGTTACTCAAGTATTAAATTACACAACAGCAAGGTAAATCCATTTTTATTACATCACAGACTTAGGCAAACACGAATTTCCATTCTCCTAAAACGAATTGTACCAGACTATGCGCTCCCTAACCCTGAAATTAAAATATATTTTGGCAGGAAAAGATTTAAATGAAATTGCTTTGGAAAATCTAAAATATTAAAAAATAAGATAAAATTTAAAACGCATCCATATTTGCAATTGAAGAGTCTCAGCTCAAAGGAATAGAATTACACTCATCAAGCAGTAATCTTGTATGTACGAGGTCATATAGACATTGCAGTTATTCATTTCAAACATAATTCGGTTCAGACAATAAATAAAAGAAAGGAATTAAAAAATCACGATATATGTTAGAGTTAAATGCACGTATTTTCAACTACAAAAAAGTCAGATTAGAGAAACGACAAAATAAGGAACACCTTGTTCATGAAAAGTGTGCTTCCTACTGGATTAACGCGTAAATTACTTGTAGGTACCGCAAGCGCCTCCGTATGCAATATTAAATCGTAAAGATTGGATTGGGTTATTAATTAGCGTACTGCCTAGTAAAACATTTTCTAATTTGTGAAGGTATTGTCATAGAAACGGCAATGTGAGATCAGAAAATGTTCTTAGCTTAGTAAAGCTAAGGGTATTTGGCATCTTCTGAATTCTTGGCAGAATGTGATAGATGCTTTGAAACTCTACATTGAATGACGTTACTATATGGACAGGAATAAATGCATATGATTTAGACGTTACCAGAATAAAAAGTTTTGTTACTATTTACAACTTTTGTAACTGATGTTCCACTTTTGTCTTTTCTCTACCCAAATACAGTTACCCACGTCATTCAAAGCTGACTAATTAAACATCATTGATCGTGAACTTACATATAAAAAACAAATAATCCTTGCCTAACTCGCATAATCATGGCAAAAGTACTTGCAATCACTTTTGTGATTAAAGGGATTTTACACCACTAGACGCACTACTGCCTATAATTCGATACTTGCAAGTTATGCAAATGATCAATACATCTTTCTAAAAACGTGCCATGATGGGTCGGCGATGGTGTAGCGGTTAGCGGACTGCTATACCCAAGTTCGCGGGTTCAATCCCGATCGAAGCCGTGGATTTTTAAGGGGGAAAAAATATCCCGTGTTAGTAGGTTTACTGCATGTAAAAGATCCTCAAGCCTAAATGATGCCTCTGAGCTAAATTCAAATCGCCTGTTTCGTCGCCCAACCTTCTTTCTCTTCTTGGAAGAAGTGTAACGAAATTTGCGTTGTCAGACGGAAGAGTAGGCCTCATGGCCTGAGTCTCGCCACGTAAAATAAGGCAAATACAATTCAATGGGAAATATTTCCTGCAAGAAATTTGAAATTCTCCCACGCATCTTAACATGTTTGCAGAGTTTTTGTTGAGAAAGAAAATGTATTAAGATGAAGTGTTGACATTATTATTTGCATTATTTCAATTTTTATTGCTTTTATAATTTGTAGTTTTAGGCTCTATTGTCATCCCAAATGTGCTATTTTCTATTCGACTGCGTCCCTGGAACATTATAGCATAACACCTACCCCCAGGCACGACTGCACTTTCTTCGTTATACTTGGTATATTCATATAACGTAATGTTCCATAAATGTCGGTGCTCAGTCATTGTCTTTTTCCTTTGACCATTACGTTTTACTTACACATTGAACGCCGAAAATCTTATTTGAAAAAGCTCTTTTCTCGGAAATTGAACGATCTTGTCTGAAGTTTGACGGACAACACCCGAATAAAAGATAGACTGTGATTCATTGGCTGATAGTCCGAATATGTAAAACGATAGGCCATGATTCACGGAGAAGAACACCGATGCATACAGAGAAGGGAAAGACGAAGGCCGAGAACTTCACGTGTGTCCATGCGTCATGAAAAATATCCACACGTTAAGCAATATTGAATAAAAGTTTTGAAATACATATCCATTTTAACTTGCTATTAACTCGATGTTAAATGGTAAGCAATGGAATAGGCACGGCTTTAGCAACCCCTACGACGATAGTACCTTTCTTCCGTTTACTTAGCACTCGCAGAAATATTCACTACTATTACTGTTTAAGCTGAAGTACACACAGTTTGAGTTTCGGATTTAAATGATATTTATTCATTTTTACTATCTTCCGAGATGTACTTCAAGACTTAAACCTCAAGTGCGGCTTTTTGACAAGTGGCTATACACAAAAAATGCATTAATCCAAAATACTACACGCTAAGTACAAAATTAGAATCTTTTTCACGAAGTACTTCTCACGTTGTATTTCTCGCCTATACGTCACATACAGTTTTTACTGTTCTTTGACCAAATAAATAAAATCAAAAGTGTTTCGAAGGAAACTATAAGGACATATGACCCAACTCGAGACTAACGATGCCCTAAGGCCACACAGGTCGATACTCAAGCAAGGAGTACCTTGGTTCAATGGGGATGTGACGTGATGTACCACGGCGATGCATGTCAATGGAATTTTGCCAAGGAGAGCACATATCGCAGACAAAAAAAAGTGCATTGCTTCATCAACTCAAGAAACGGGATGTGCATCCCAAAACCGCAAAGGCTCAGGGGAGCGCAGCGTAATCGAACAAATCGACGGAAGAAGCCGACATAAATAATGCCACGTGCATTCAACGGAAGCGAGGCGTCGTGGTGTTTATGTTAATTCTGGATGGCGTACTGCCAAATCATGCGTCACGTCACCCCTGATGGACACCCTCCCGCACTGCAAAGCAGCGAGCAGACACACATGAAGAGACTGCAACGAGCGCTGACACGTGTAATCACGAAGACTTCCTCCAATCAACGGCCGTGATGCACGGGGAGGACTGCCGATACATACAGAGAAGGCGAGGGAAAGACGGAGGCGGAGAAGCAACCAGGCAGGAAGAGAATGAGAGATCAAGTGAGAGATGAGAGGGGGAGTGCGAGTACGAATTGTGAATGAGATCAGCAGACGGACAGCAGCCGGGCAGGGCAGAACACTCACAAATTACCTAGAAATTCATTGAACTAGAAAGATAAAAAGACGAACGTTACTGCAATGAGAAATTTATTACTTTTTGAGTTCATGAGTAACTTCTTAAAACATTTTACGATAGAAATAAAATACTAGATATTTTTGAACGATGACATAATACTCAAATACACACGATATAAATTCAATTGGTCGATCTATTCACACGGATCTCATTTTTTCAACTTCTGTCGACGAATTTTCACATTGTCACATCAATAATTTCATATATTAATCGATTCAATGAAAATGTGTTCTATTCTTTGTGAACCGTCGAAATGTTAGATGTTGCATTATGTTGTTATGCGATATATAATTGAACAAATTAAACTAAAATACTCTTGATCAAATAAAGTAATTAACAGCGCAGAAAACAAAAACAGACAAATTCGTGAAAAAAGTAAGTCATATTGGTAAATTGGACCCTAAATTCAATTATAATTACATGTGTCACACCCACCTAAAATAATTATTGAAATAATTTCATAATAGTATTGTATTTAATGAATATTTCATAAATATACTAATTATTTTAATCAGAGATTATACAAATGTTCATAGTGAATTTGATTCAATTACACAAATCCCCACGGTTGGTCAATAGTAGTTATCTCTGGAGTAATTCGCAACTTTACCTCCTTTTTCATCATAATTAGTGCATGTATCCTAATGCACCTTAGAACCCAATATCAACAACACATCTCAATAACCAATACTTTAGCAATATGTTAAAAATACGTGGCACACCGGCTATTCGCAAATGATACACATTTTTAAGTTCGTTTTGGAAATACTACTACGTTTGTTCAAAAAGACATTTGAAGACCAATTCCCCCCTGACCCAAAAGATAATTTCTCGCCAATACAGAAAGCAAACAGTTTTTCTAAGGCACAATGAGATGGTACACCATATATCTGCCCAATTAATTAACATGTGAGTTCCACGCCATTTGTTGTAACCTTCATGTGCCAATGCCGTCCTGTGAAGCGAGATACACAACTCTCCGCAATCTGGCCCAGTCATCGGTCATCAGCGCTACTTCGCATTCCATTGGGAATGGTCAAGATTTGAAGCGAGGTACTCACGAACTAAGCGAGAACGTGCTGAGAACCTGTTCGGCTAGATTCAACACAAAACGTTTTATAATACATCCTTAACAGAAATTATGATTCATCGTGGATACAGATTTAATTCCTGTAAAATTAGGTTTAAAGTTATTTAAGTTATAAAAGTTATTTAACTGCCACCGGGT
Organism: Teleogryllus occipitalis; assembly: GCA_011170035.1. Lineage (NCBI taxonomy): Eukaryota > Metazoa > Arthropoda > Insecta > Orthoptera > Gryllidae > Teleogryllus > Teleogryllus occipitalis. Next base: position 24,233 of record BLKR01009897.1, on the reverse strand, counting down.
CATACCCAATTGCAGTTCAAATAAATGTATGTACTGTAGGTTATCTAATGCAATGAGATGAGTGGGATGTCTATTACGGAATAAAATGTTTCTAGTTACAATCTAACCACTCATGTTCTTTTGTAACTGTCCTTGGGTAACGCCAAACTTATTCAAGTGAAAAGGTAGAACGCTTGAAAATGTCTCTTCTAATGAAATTAAAGGGTAATAATTTTAAATATAGTTGTAGTCTTTAGAAGGATGTTTGCAATTCAGAGACTAAATAAAACTGTAAAAGTTGGTCAAAGAAATAAACCTGTGGAATTAAAAATGATAGAAATACTCCTGGACCTACAATCCCCAAGTCGATCGTGATTTCCATCCAGTTTGGTATAATTATTCAGAGCTAATGCTGAGATTTCTTTGTTTCCGAACGGCAAATACATCACTGTCCGACCTGGATGGCCGAGGTGGCTAAGAGCGAGTACCGACTCAGCGCTTCGGTCCGAAGGGTCGCGGGTTCGAGTCCCGCCTTGGGCATGGCTGTTTGTCCCTTGACTTTGTGTGTGTTGTCGCGGAGGGTCTCGCGTTCTGCTGACCCCAGATCAGAGGAGCCCGCAAGTGTTTGTCTAGTGTATGATCGAATACGCGTCCCTTCGGGACGTATAGAGCAACCGGCTGTCGGCTGGATAAAAGCCATAGGAAAAAAATATCACTGACAGTTACGGAAGGTGTTTCGAGCAGTTTATTCTTTGAGAAAAAAAATTTATTTATTAATTACAATAATTATTTGAACTGCAAATATTGAAGACATATGTATTTGCGAAAGCGCTGTCCACCGGTCAACAAACTCTCTCCTTCCAGGCCAAATTGACGCAAATATACCTTCGCTATTGCGCTCCATTACAGTCCTCGATATTCGTTTGGCCTATTGCGTAATTGCAGTTTGTGTTGGGTATGGACGTAAAGAACTTATAGCTTATTAATGTAAATGATTACGCCTCCGAAATTAAATCACGAACTTTTGTCTAACATGCTGTTCAATATCTCCCTGTTTGTCCAGTTATGTCTTATGCCAGTTGTAGTACGTTTGCGCTACAACCAACAAATTTCGCTATTTAAATATTTTAATTATTTCTAATATACGTGTGTTTGATTTGTACTCTTACTCTCGTAAGTCATTATCGCATCTCAATTTTCATGCAATAACGTCGAATCAGATACGAGAATAATCTGCGTGTGTAGTACTCCGCGTTGACTCCGTGTGGAAATTTACTCATCGTTGAAATATGACCGTCACTACGCTAAAACATAGGCGATTACAAAACATTGGCTGTGAGCGGTGGGGCAGCGAAGCATATATCTCCATGTTGTTAGTCTACAATTTAAAGATCTGGAGAGGCAATCGCGCGTCAGACCAAAGGACACGCGACTGTCTTTCAGATCGCTTTCCCACACGCTGTGTTCCGCTGGCCGACGACCAGATTGCAGGATAGGAATGAGTAAACTTCACGGCGCTCGAATTTCATAAACATTTTATGGTCACTTTACGTTGAAACTGAAAACAGACGAATTTCAAGAGTTCTGGTGAATGAAATAGTACAACTTCACGCCACACTGAAAAAAAATAACAACACTTCTCAGGGTTCCGTCATTATAAACGTCATTCCTCTAACCAAAATAACGTTTGTTTTCTGTAAATTCTTCCACAATAGTCTAATATCTGTCCGAAATTGTGCCAATCGAAGAAGTGCCTTCACAAGAAAAATGGAAAGAGCCTATAATTCTCTGTAGATTATTAAAAAACAAAAAAAAACATTGTTTCGAAAATTCTCTTACAATGTTCTGGACTGATCCAGTAAAATACTGGGAGCGGTAGCTCAGTGCCTCAAATGATGTCACTGCAGCGTCTCTGACCGGGAGGTCCTAGGTTCGAGTCCTCACGGCGGCAGGATTTTCGACACTCTTCAGATAGGTCGAATTCAGTCGCTGTCTGGAGGAGAATTCTAGCAGCCGGCTGCTCTAATCGGTAGTTTTCCGTGGTTTCTCTGATCAACACCAGGCGAATGCCGGAGCAGTACCTTACAAAAAGAACCGCGCGCGATCTGTCCTTCCTCTTCCTTGTCCTATTCTCTCTCCTTACACACACACACTTACACTAACATGCACTACACTATCACATATTCCGGGGGACCGGTCGGGAGCTTAGAGCTCGTTTCGGCTGAGGCGGTGCCCCGCTGGTAGGAGAGTCTTGGTTAGGGGGAAACCCCACTAGCCGACGGTAGGTCGGCGCCGGATCTCGCCATCCAGCGGAGGAAGATCACCGCCATCTCCCGAGAAAAACATGCACTACACTAACGGAACTAATGACTACAATAGTTGACGTGCCCGGAAACATGAAAAAATCAATCAATTAATCAATCCAGTAAAACGGTCAGTTCCGCACCAACAGAAACGCCTGACTTACTACGAATGGTGGGTGCATGGGGAAAGCTCCTGAATAAAGAGCGGGTGGATGGATAACCTGATTGCTGTAATTAATTATTGAGCTTGAGTGTGTATTTCACGCACTCCATGCGCCATAAAAGATAAATTATATCATTTATGAAAAATATTTAAGTATTGCTGAAATTATACGTGGCAAAGTGTTTCCCAGAACACGGGTCCATAGGAGTCCTCTCATCAACTAATTGTCCATCACCTTCGTAAGCGTGCTCCGATGCTTTGACCTCGGTACCTTCCCTTCAAATCATTGCGGGTGGAAATAGCATTGTTTTTTATGTAAATAAATGTTATCGAATCGCACAATCTCATTTGTAGCTTGAAATAAATGTTGTAATCTGATGTGTTCACATTAGCATATGGCTCTGTCTCTGTCGTAGCACAGAGAGCAACGTGAAATCATTTGTCCGACTACCGCCGTGCGAGATGAAAGTAACCCGTTTCAAACAGCGCTCGTACACCAAGATAGCTGTTCTCCAATCGAGAAATGCCCGAGAATGTTACAGGGAATTGGTGGAAGTTCTTGGAAATAAGACCTTCCCATAGCGAACAGTCGCGAGATGCGCGGGAGATTTTCTGCGAGGACGTTTGGCAACGCACGTGACGACCTGTGAGAGTGTAGACCGATGTGGCACCTGCGGTAATCGATCATCTACCTCATCAAGTCTTTAGAACGGGTTTGTAATGCTCTTAGAATGTCGTGAACTTATATATCCTAAAATGTTTTGGAACATGACACCTATACCGTCATTTCCAATGCCTTAATAAATATGGGAAACAATTTTGGTGTGTCGTTAAATATACATGCACATAGTTCACACATTGTCCTTTCGTATGTATAATTCACATTTTCTGCCCGTTGTCGCATTCACACAAAAAATAGTTTCCATGACGTATGCCCCGACATTCGCAGAAATCACATATGAGGAGCGGCGATCGTAAAGGAGACGCCCTGCGTGACGAGCTGACCAGTGAGTGTGAGTTCGAATCCCAACAAGACGCCAGGGCTTTACTCGATGTGTTTAAGATCAATGGAAACAGGACCAAGAATTCATTCTTCCGATAATTATCTCCAGTAATGGCATTATAGAAAATCACGTCAAAGAAAACCTTCAAAAACTTGATATTCCCCAAGGCTTTTAAAATTAATGCAGAAGTCTGTTATCTTAAATACTTACTGCATTGTCCGGAACTTTTTAAATTCAGATTCTTAAATAAATAGCAAATAATACACTAGACGAAATGCCCGTTGTTATTTGAGAACCAGGTCTTCCTGTGAATCAGCAATGTGTGAATTATTATTATTATTATTATTATTATTATTATTATTATTATTATTATTATTATTATTTGATGTATGCTACCTCATCTTCTGCCCAAATGATCCTAGGACAATAATAGTCTTGCATCCGGCCGCCGGTACTTGCCGTTCCTCTCAACCCTTATTTTCCTCCAATGTGAGAATTAGAGTTGTCGACGAGTCGATTTGGTTCAAGCGGAACGGAGTCCTATGTGACATTTCCTTGCGCCTCGATTCCTTCGTCGAGAGGGGGAGCGAATCCTTCGCGGTGTTGCTGTGACCTACGAAAAAGCCCACCGCGAGCTCCGGACGTTCGGACTTAGAGCGCTCGGGAATAAAACGCTCCAGGAGTACGAGCGAGCCAAAGGAACGCCTAGCAGCACTCGATTGCGAATGCAGTCTTTCCCTTCCTGCGTACGACCCTTAGGCCGGTATTTATAAACCTCTGCCAGGGGCCTGCCAGGCCTAGCAGGCTGCCAGTGTTCGGTTTTCCGATTTATGAGCGGCCCCTAGCCAATTCCAGTCGCCCCTTGATCTCCTAGCAAGCTTCCAGAAGGCAGGTCCCCAAGAGCTCTCCTGGCAGAGCTTCATAAATACGATCCTTAGCCTCCCATTACCCGCAAGATCTGGTGCAATCGATTGTGCCTGTGAAGTTTCCTTAGTCTACTGGTGCATCAGTTATTCGGAAAGGTACGAAATTGCCGTCCGAGCGGCGAAGTGGAGTTTCTGTTGTTCATGGTGATGCCATTTCTACAAAAGGCGATTGGAAAACGCGATGATTTTGAAATTTTCAAAGAAATATTAAGCTGACGATAAGAGGAATCGGATGCTTATGAAGCAATACATTACGATTAATTTGCCTTCATTACCATGATGAAATTTTGTTGCCGCACGATAATAAATGTGTAAGGTACATGAGACACTTCAGATGCCAGACGCCAAACGAAACGAAATTCGACCGCGCATGCATTTCTATGCGTAAGAGCATTCAGATAGTTGAAGTTGGCTTTAAATCTTTTGGATACGCAAATGGAATTGTTAGTTAATTTTTAGTGATGAGCAGTCATTTTAATGAGTATTACAGAGTTTTCGTAAAGACCTGACGATTTTTGTTATACATCGTTAGCCATTGTGTGCAAAGGGAAAAGTAGATGTAACATTTACGGTACATTGTACTACATTTTAAAAATATACTTAATTAGCTTCCGAATACTCAGAGTAAGACTAAAAGTTACCCTTAAAATAGTTGTGTAACATTGTTTCTAGACGTTTGACGAATTTATGAAATTGAACCACAGATATTGCCTTGATTGGTTTGAACCGGTCCATCTTGGGAGGATGGATATTTTATATTTTCTTTCACGTCAACAAATAGTAGTGGAATGGAATATATTAACACAGAACATGATATCGTGCACTTATCTAATGCCCTGGCAGTTAGAGTAGATATAAAGTGATCCTAATTCTAGCAACACTGGGCATAATGGCAATGAGAAATCCTCATTAGATGATTCTATATATAAACCCAAGAAACATTGGAACTAAAATAATTAACAATACGGTAGATTAGTTTTCGTTTAGCGACCAAAATATCTATTGGAAGGGGAAAAGACGGTTTAAACGAACAGCCCATTGAACATAAACTACGACATTTGAAAAGCCAAGGCAAGAAGTTTCAAGGGAATAATAATTTTAAAAAATTAAATTTATGTTCACAATATTTCAAAGAGTATCGCGATGATGTTGAATGTAGCTAGTTCTGTGCGGTATGTAGAAAGCGAAAGGAAGATTATATGACAGTATCTGAGATCTAGATTATAGGTTCACATTCGATGTGTTAAAATAAAATCAAACATTAGGAAATTGATCAGCATACACTGCTGAGATGAAATTAACAATACTAGCCACAAAGTTAGTTCTTCACTATTTAAAGTCGAATAGAAACTTTTCATCAAATAAAAAGTGCAATACTTATTTATTCATTTACGTAGAGCTACATAGTGTTTTCATTCATTTAGAATATTTTAAACTTGTCAGGAAAGTTCATTTTAAGAAATCAAAATGACAGCCTCTAGATGTAGTTTTAATTATTTAATGATTTTTATTCCTCATTGAAAAAGGAGTGGTCTGTCAGATATATTTTTTCCCAGAAAACTAATTCCTTTCAATAAATTCATAATGTGATTTTTGATTTATCACTTAGATATGTTGCATTAATATTATTCTCAATAAGCAGACCCTCTTAAAAGATATGTTTATTGTCACTTTCTTTGTTGTTATTTTTTGAGACACAACATAGGAAGCCACGAGTTCAAATTGAGCACCAATTTGGACCGACAGCATCCTTTCAGGTTTTTTCATTCCTCTTCAACAGAAACGGTGGAATTAAAATATTATATGTTAAAGTGAAGTATCTATATTGTAGTATAATTTGGTATAAACCCTGTTTTAATTGCGTCTTAATTCAAAGCATGGAAACACAAAATAAAAAAAATTATGAAAATAGGTAACTTTCCCTTATTATCTCCTATTCCTCGTACTGTTACGTACTTCACGTACCTTAGCAATTTCATGTTGGCTAATATGAAGGTTAATGTCCGAAGTGTGTTTTGAAGTAAGTTTATACTTCGGGCGTTATCCAACCATTTTGGATAATGTGAACATTAAGCGGCTTATTCGCGAATTAGTCATGACCGTAACAAGTACAAAATGATGGTGCCCGTTAATCGTAACTTATAGAAAACGTTGCATATCTGAAATCCAACTCGGGGAAATTTCCGAAGAGGTTCTTGGTTTGCCACGGTCCTTGTTCTGACGACCCTTTCGGCGCGCTTCATTACCTCTCGTACTTGGAGACTTTCGTTGCAACCCAGAGCGCGGTCCACAGTATGAGTGGGTTGTTGACGCCAGAGTTCATTTCTGAAATTAATAATTATTCTGCTGCAATTAAACCCCTCGCTTCCGCATCAAGGTATCAGCCCTTACATGGCCAAACTGACCCCTCGCAACCTTTGCTACAAAGTTCCACTACTTCTCCTTCCCTGCGATCATCGTTTCACCAACTTTTTTATTATATATTAACGCGAATCAAAAATTAATATTTACCTTTGTACTTTTAAACTTGAGGTATACACACTTGCTCAGGGTTAGATGGAGGTTAAGGACTCATATCTTTTGCCTTTTTCCGGTCACTACCAACATCCAAGGCTCATTATTATATTAGTGTTCATTATTTACATCACTCATCCGTCGTCGATTCGCCATTAATTCGGAACATGTGAAACACTGGGCAGTAGAAGCTGCTTGTCTGTCGTTCACTAAAGTTGGGTTTTGATTAGAGACACCAATATCAACTAACAAAACGTTATGGAAGAGGTGAGGAGGGGAATACTGTAGGCCTATGTTTAATGAATCCCATTATTCACTATATTAGTGTAATATATCTCAACAAAGTAAATTTAAACTATTGTACAATACATTCAACATGTTAAATGTAGAATAAAATTTTGTCCAATATTGCCAATTTTGCCAGATTTTGTCCGCTGTTTCAGAAACCTGTACTACCCTCCGAAGTCAAAAAGGCTAATCTCCTATTTTGTTGCAAGTTAGTAATTAAGCACCGGGCATTATTTCTCAGCAAGAACACCGTATTTTATTTATAAAAACTCAAAAATATGTTTCCCATGACTGAACTGGATGTATATTTACTCAAATTCATATACACATAAGTTTTAATTTTCTGAAACTCAACCAAGGCTTAGGAGGCAGGGTAAAAGGAATGCGCGAACTGTACGCCGCACAACATAGAGTTCTTTTCTTACGACTCTCAGTCCCTCGGCTTTTCGGCCCTACCTCAGATGAATGATTGTGATGAATAAGTAATAAATGATACGATTAGATTGAAGATGGGGAAAATGATTTCAAAATGGAGCAATGATATGAGCAACTGGCGACACGGTAAAACCCCAAGAACACCTGCCGCGAATCCGCTTTGTCCTCCGCAAATTTCACAAGGTTCGATCGAGATTTGAACCCCGGTACCTCGAGGTGGAAGCGAGTGAAGGGGTGAGGCGATGTCAGTCCCGCAGTACCCAGAGGATGGGCGGTCCGACCGACCGCTCCACCGGGCCTAGGTGCTCGACGCGGTCGTTAGTGTGCCTCTCGCCAAGCAACGCGCCTCTGCCTTCGCCGCTAGCCGAATTCCTTTATTACGCTCCGTGAAGTCACGGAGGTTAAGCGAATTCGAGACTCGAGGGTTCCTGGTTGGGTGACCGGCTAGGAACCCCGGAATCTAACGGCGTCGAGCCCCTGGCCGAAGGGATAAAAGGCAGACTGACTGACTGCGACATGACGACACTTGACTAATATAGTAATTACTAAGTTAGAGTAATGAAAGTAAAAATCGCTCAGTAACGAAGAATTACTCCAGAGAATGCGCTTAACGCCCAACAAGGGGTAAAGAGACGCGTTGCGTCAACGATGCAACAAATTTTGAAAAAAACCGGCCCCCGCCGGAACTGTCCGTCTCCCGAGCGCGCCCCGCTGCTTCTCATGCCGCGGGGCCCGCGATTCGCCGGAAACCGGCCCCAGCACGGGGCGGGGGAGGGGCGAGGGGCGAGGGGCGAGGGGCGATCCGGCACGCATTGCGCATTGCGCTACGCGGCGGCGTCGCGGGCGTCTTCGCCGGCGGTCGCGGCCGGAGACCAGCGGTTTGCCATTCCGCGCCGCGCGCAACCCCCGTTCCGGCTACCGAGGCGACCAAAGACGGACACGAAATAGAAATGATTGTCTTGCCGAGATATCATCTTGGCCGTGTTGGCAGCAGGCCGCTGGAGAGCGCTGGGTGGGGGAGGGGCAGTATGTGTGGGGTCCCTGAAGCAGGAAATATCAACCTGGGGAAGCAGCAAATAGCCCGAGTTTAATAAGTCATTTTTTTGTAAAAACAAAAGGGAAGATGTGAAAGGTTGAAAAATGGTAAACAATATGGCAAATAGTGAACGTAAAGAGCTTTAGTTTGTGAATAAAAATTGTAAAAATTTCATCATTGAAAGAAAACAACGAGAAACTTGGAAATTGTATTTATTTGTCTGTTGCCAAAAACAGTGTCCATGGATTGGGCTATTCTTCGAAAACTCTTTGCAAAATCAGATGGAATTGGCAGGAGTGTTAAGAAGAATTGTCAGCCGACCAGGGGACAAGTCAACTTGGTAGGAAGGGAAATGGAATCGGTAATAAGTGAAGACGATCTGGCGTCAGACACGAAGATCTGACCCGGTCGAGGGTCAGTAGCAGATACTGGTGGGTGCACAACCTGGCTTGATTGGTGAGTGCCCATCCCGATGTATACATGTGAACAATTAAAAGGTGATATCGTGTACAAGGCAAAGATGTGACAGTCCTCGAGTAGGACTGCATCATTACATTCGATGGTGAGACGCGTCAACTATTTCGCCGTTGACGAGTAGAGGTAAACTTGTAGCTTACTAAGGAAGTTGTTGTGAAAGGGCCGGTTTCACCAATGCTTGTTAACACGCTAACTAAACGTTAGATTTTAACGGTCCGTTAGAGAAAATACGTGTTTCACCAAACTTTAACGCTTGTTAAACATTTCGTTAAAGTTAACGCGCGATCTCAGCTCCGTTAGCAGCAGTTAACGCTTGGTTAAGCTGATTACAGTGAAGCGCGGTTCAGTTCAGTTCGAGCACACAGCAGAGAAAAACGGAGAAAGCTCTGCAATATATATTGGAAGACGACGATATTTTAGAAAGCTTGGAAATGTCTGTGTGCCCGCGTGTATTCAGGGAAAGAAAAAAATATTTTTGTGAGTATGACGATAGGTGCTTTTCAACCAGATTTAGATGCACCAAACAATCGACAATAGAAATCCTGGAACTGATTGAGCAGGAACTGGCGTTTTCATCAAACAGGTCAGAAAATATTACATGTAATAGCTACATACCATTTATCGCAACCAAACCATATACGTAACAGTTTTGCATGCACATTGAAAACTCTGTTATATAACCTTCATGAATGCAAATTAGGTTATGAATGGTTTCGTTCATTACGTACATTATACATGAAATTGTGTCACTATTCATTCTTATCAGGTCACAGTTTTCTTCAGACACGAGTCATTTCAAAAATTTTAGAAACTAAATCACAAAATCATAAAGTTCAAAGAATGATATGAATTAATTATATAATATTATAATTAAGTTCATTATTTATTTAAAAATAAGAACTCATTATTAGAAATTTGTTTCAATTTATATTCATTACCAGGAACGAGTCAATCGCACCAATTAACCACTTACTTATGACTATGTTATTATGCAACTGGCAGCTACCAGCAGGTTATGGGTGACTACACTAGGGCCAGCAAATCTACGGCTAAGCGTATTGTCCATAGAGTTAGCTGCGCTTTGGCTAGACTGTTGCTTTATTCTCTGCAAGCAGAGTAAACATACCACAGTTTCCAGTTCACAGCCTTCTAAAAACAAATACTTACGCATTTGGTACACCCATTAAAGTGTACTGGCGCTTAGCTAACCGAAGCCGCGGAGGCGTTGGTGAAACGGAACAAATGTTAACGGGGACGTTAATTTTAACGACTCATTTACTAACGTCACGTTAGGTGTATGTTGGCGAAACCGGGTTAGCGGGTGCTAGCAGTAACTGTGTAGAGTTTGGTGGAAAGTGATCTGCAGTAGGTGTGCGACGATAAACGAGAAGATAATGGGGAGTGAGAGACAAATGAAAGGATAGCTGACAGTACATGGTGGGTGGTGAATCGTGGGTACTGGGAGTTGGGTAGTGGGCAGCCGGTTCTGAGCGGTGGGCAAATGCGGTAGACAGTGTCATGGGCGGTGGAGAGCTGAGGAAGGATGAACAGAACGTTGTGCGCTGGAGAGTTGTGAGCAACAGTCGGCGGTGGACAAAGGGTAGTCGACGGCGGGCAACGCGCAGTAGGCGATGCGCAATGATACAATAGGCGATGCGCAATCGGCAGTAGGCAATGCGCAATGGGCTGTAAGCGATGCACAATGGTAGTAAGCGATGCGCAATGGGCAGTAAGCGATGCGCAATGGTAGTAGGCGATGCGCAATGGTAGTAGGCGATGCGCAAAGGGCAATAGGCAATGCGTAATGGGCAGTAGGCGATTGGCAATAGAAAGTAGAAGATGGGCGCTGGCTAGTCGGCGGTAAAAAGTGACCAGTCGTTAGTGGGTTGAGCGGCAAGCTGTCAGCGGTGGGGAATGGGCAGACGACGGTGCGCTGTGAGCAGTAGGCGACGCACAATGGGTAGTAGGTGATTTGCAATAGGCAGTAGACGATGGGGGATGGGAGATAGGCACTCAGCGGTAACCGGCGACCGGCTGGTCGGTTGATTGATTTTTTCGTGTTTCCGGGCACGTCAACTGCTTTGGTCATTAGTCCCGTTAGTGTAGTGCATGTTTTTCTCCGGAGATGGCGGTGATCTTCCCCCGCTGGATGGCGAGGTCCGGCGCCGACCTACCATCGGCTAGTGGGATTTCCCCCTAACCAGGACTCTCCCACCAGCAGGGCACCGCCCCAGCCGGGACAAGCTCTAAGCTCCCGACCGGTCTCCCGGAATATGTGGTAGTGTAGTGCATGTTAGTGTAAGTGTGTAAGGGGAGAGGAAAGGACAGGGAAAAGGAAGGACAGATCGCGCGCGGTCCGTGGCCCGTTTGGTAAGGTACTGCTCCGGCATTCGCCTTGTGTTGATCGGAGAAACCACGGAAAACTACCGATCAGAGCAGCCGGCCGCTAAAATTCTCCTCCAGACAGCGACTAGCAGGAAAGCTAGTGTCGAAAGTCCTGCCGCCGTGTGGAGTGGGAACCTAGGACCTCCCGGTGAGAGGCGCTGCAGTGACATCAGTTGATACACTGAGCTACCGCACCCGGTTGGTCGGTTGAGCGATGGGCAGTCGGCGGTGGACAACGAGCAGTTGATAGAGAGCGGTGGCCATGTCCATGGTAGAGTTGTGTCGGTCGTGGGTCGTGTGCAGGAATTGTGCGTAGTGAGAGAGGATTGGTGAAGAGGGGCGAGGGCGATGTGCAGCGGGCAGCGGCTGGGACAACGGCGAGTAGGCAGCCTGCGCGGCGCGGCGGAGCGAGGCGGAGCGGGGCGGGGAGAGTGGATCGGGAGGCGGGAGGAGTTTGGCGGCGGCGGCGGGTCGGCCCACCTGCTCGCCATGCGGAGCACGCAGCGCGCCGCCCCGCCCTCCGCAACACCAGGAGCTTTCGGCGTCTCCGGCCGGCGCGCCGCCCTACATGTTTCATGAAGTCTCATTACCGGCGCGGCGGCGGCGCGGCCTGTGTAGCGGGGCGCGATTGGCCGGGCAGAGGAGCGAGGCGAGGCGAGGCGAGGCGACGCCGTCCCCGCCGCCAGGGCAGCGCGAGGAGCGCCGGGAACGCTGCATACGAGAGCAGCGCGGGGGAAGAGGGGGAGTTGGGGAGTAAGGTGAATACGGTGCCTGGGTGAGTGGGGTTGGTTGGGAGCTGGCAAGGGTGGGCGAGTGGGATGAGTGGATAGCGTATGTGATGTGGATTATAGGAAGGTTGGAGAGAATGGGTGAGTGGCGGTAGGTGGGAGATAATGAGTCGGGGGAGGGGAGGAGTATGACGACGGCGTCGCGTCAGCCCACTTACTGAAGTATAATGGTGATTGGGATGAGGATGAGGGTTGATGTGTGTGAGGAGTTGGCTACGTGAGTGTTAGGGTGTGTGAATAGTTCTCTGAATCGGGGTGAGTCGCATTGGCGGGAGAGCACAGGTGTCGGACATTGAGACGGTGTAGCGTATGGACAGAATAGTATTATAGGAGTACGAGGTATGCGAGGACGGTGGGGTGCAAGGACGAAAGGGCGTGAGTGCGAGTGGGAGAGAGGTCGAGAAGGCGAGGGGGGAGAGGGCAAGAGGACGAGCGGGCGCGAAGGTCCAGTGGTGCAAGGGCAAGATGGCGCGAGGACGGGAGGGAACGAGGTCGGGGGTAGCGAGGACGGGAGGGTGCGAGGACGGGAGAGGGTGAGGATGGGAGGGTGCGAGGACGGGAGGGTGCGAGGACGGGAGGGTACGAGGACGGGAGGGTGCGAGGACGGGAGGGTGCGAGGACGGGAGGGAGCGAGGACGGGAGTGAGCGAGGACGGGGGTAGCGAGGACGGAAGGGAGGGAGGACGGGGGTAGCGAGGACGGGAGGGAGCGAGGACGGGAGGGAGCGAGGACGGGGGTAGTGAGGACGGGAGGGTGCGAAGAAGGGGTTAGCGAGGACGCGAGTGAGCGAGGACGGGGGTAGCGAGGACGGGAGGGTGCGAGGACGGGAGGGAGCGAGGACGGGGGTAGCGAGGACGAGAGAGGGTGAGGACGGGAGGGAACGACGACGGGAGGGCGCCAGGGGGGATAATACGCGGGCGAGAGAAGGCGCGAAGATGAGAGGACAAGAGGGGGCTAGGACGGGTGGACTTGAGAACGTGAGGGTGAAAGGGCGCGAAGACGAGAGGGCGCTTACAACGCATGCGCCGGGAGAGGGCGAGGACGACCGAGTAGAATGCAAAAATTATGTGAACAAAATCTGAATATGAGCCTGAATACGGCTCGAAATACGACGATAATTAAAAATGAAATTGCATTTCTGAAAATGCTCGGTTATAAAAGTAAAACGGCTGTAGTACTTATCGAATTTAGAATAAAATAGTGCATCACTAATCACATTGTCCTATCGATATTGATTATTGTAAAAGCAAAAGGAGCGTTCACATTAGTCCAGCCACTTCATGCTCAACCAGAAGGAGTTTTTTTCGTTGCTCTCACGATTTATGTGGCGTGTTCATTATCTCCACTTCCTAAGAACCTTGGGTTTGTGTGTTTTTTCAGACTGAAGGTACTGATGTAGTGTGTCTGTAATTTAGAGGTTTGTATTTTTACACGTCTACATTGTATTTAGGGAAATGTATTCCGTCTTCGGTTTGTGGTCCTATGATTCGTTTTTAACTATTAATTGCTTCTTTACTTTTGAATTGATCAAATGTTTCGTGAGAAAAGTGGTTTTAGTGCCGAATTTTGCAATTCCAGGGGGGTTGTTATTTGTTTTCTGCCTATCAGTTCACAATAATATTTGTTAGATTATTTTTTTCACCTTCGAAGAGGTAATGTGCATACGTTTATAAATTGTTTCTTTTCGCATGCACTCGATTTCCCTACTCCCAGAGGGCGACCGTGAGCGATAACTCACAGCGACTGGACATCTTTCTGGCGAGCAGCGCGGACATCTACTATGTATAAGGAAAATCGAACCCCTTGGGGGCCACGCCTCAAGCACACGGCGACTGCGCGTGCGAAGAACGGTGGCCGAGGGCGAGCGGGTGCGAAGGGGGGCAGAGGGCGGACGGACAAAGGAAAAGGGCGCGGGGAGATGGCGAGGGAGCAGTGAGGCGTTGTCCTGGCGCTTATAGGGAAAGGGCGGTGAATTAAAAATAGTGAAACGATCTAAAATATGTTTAGAAAAGGTATTAACGAACACTAAAAAATGGGAGTGGTAATGAATTCAGTATGAGAGAATGGAGATCAAATTCATTCAATCTCCAAAAAACTGAGCGACAAACGAGAAAGAGAGAGTTGGTATTTCTAATTTTAGCAAACGGATCACACAAAAATGATAATTTTACTATTATTATCGCCAATTTTTTGTCAATATTGACCGTTTATTTGGCACTGGGTAGTAAGGTAATGATTGTTTAGTAAAAGAAAGTAAGTGCTTTTTCTGTTGTTCAAGACTCCGTAATATTTTTATGCATCAGTATTCTTCGTATCCATTCGTAGTCTTCATATCTGTTAAAAAGGCAGGTGCAAAGATTGTAGTTTCATCATGCACAACATTGTCATATTGATTTTTTTCATGAATAATCAGATCAATAGCTCATTACTCCTATTTTTTAAATATTTTAATTATTATATTACTGGTTTATTGGTAATTTGTTGTTGGCAGCATTACAAATAAAAGATTTAGAAGTGTTGTCTTGGCCATCAAGAGCAATTCTTGACGATTTAGGCAACATCGTCAGTTACCTGATACAAGACATACAAAAACATAAAATATACAACATTCAGTTATGTACCAATAGACAGGATATTGAAAGTTTAGTCATACATAATTTTATAATAAGAGAAATTAATATAGCATAACAAATGAAAGAAATAAAAATTAAAGAAGCGGCAGACTCATGAATCATTCGTTGCTCTTGAATTAAATTATAAAGCTGGCTCTAATTATTATGAAATATATCAATAAAAATGTTTCGGCATTCCTTTTCATCGAGCATGTTAATTCAATTAGGCTCGTGTCATTAAATCTTCATGAAACAAGAGATATATTAATTCATTAGTGGTCAATATAATTTGTATTTGACATCGAAATCACAGGTTCACAGTAAAAATGCACCACGTCACCGTCGAAGACAGCTCCAAGTATCCAATGATCTGTTGCATTTACCCATTAACGACAATTTATTGACTTGACGCAATCTAGGCGTTCTTTCCACTAATTTCACAATAAAAAATATTCACAAGAAAAAATAATTGAAACTGTCTGTGACATTGAGGCGAGGTAAGAAAAGCTAGGTTTTCTGTTCAGAAGCAAATTCATCGTGAACGTGACCATAGCAGTTGTTAGAGGCATGTATTTAATCGAGATATTAACTGACATTTTTAAATTGTAAATAAATATTCGATTTGTTTAGATACTTAGTGTAGTTCCCGATTGTAATTATATTATACATACATGCATTAATATATTACAATATGTACAGCAAAATTCAGAGATTCGCAGGAAATTACCCAAGGTACTCAGACGCGCATCGAGCAAGTGACCCAATTTCTGCTTTTCTATCTTTATATAACGAACCTCCTAGACGCAAATCTGAGACACACAAACATGTGCATCAATTTGTCATCCTTTGTTTGACGACCAAGTCCAAACAATTTTAGAGGGTAAAATTCCTTAGAAGATATGTAAAATAACACAAATACGAAAAGTGATTCAAATACATTCGAGAAACCTTTTATGCAAGTTGCAACAGTGTACAAAGAGAACTTGACAGCAAGCCCCTCCGTATTACCGCTTTTAACAAGAATCCAATTTTCGGTAATCATACATCCAATAACGGTAATAATATTATTCTATTATTCCATTAACATAGAATAGATTTTAAAATTTACGTTATATGGCGACGTATGTAATTTAATTAAATTAAAAAAGTTTCACCATATGTTGAATACACGTGAATTTAATTGGGCTCATGCCGTTAAGTGCATGATACTACAAGAGATATATTCATTCATTAGCAGCCAATATAATTTATGGTTCATTCGAGATACTAATAAGACACTATAATTCAGATTCAAGTGTTAAGTCTGTAAAGAACTTATTTCAAACCCCCAGTAGGAATTTGACAGATCAACGAAAAGGCTAAAAACACATGAATTTTAATTTCAATCTTTACAATGCTTCATAAGGCTTTGCATAGACCAAGAGTCTCGCAATATGTCTTGTGTTTCTTTACAACACAACACGTCAGCAGTAGCAATATTCCAAGTCGCGTTGAATCAGGTTCTTTCCCCTCGGGCCATAATCGAACTCCAATTCCGAATAATCCAATCAAATTTATACAATTCCTCCCACAACAGCTATTCAGAAAGTGACGGCTACCGTATGCATTTAAATGCATATGGTAGCTGGTGGATAAGCTGTGATGATTGGCTCATAAAGAATTTGAAATATTTCATGTATTTTAAATTCCTTCTATATTTATTTATTTGCTATGATTCCCTGAACCTGAGTTCTATACGCATGTAAGGTGAAATGAATGATATCTTATAATAATGACGACTTTGATGATACTGATGATCATGATCTGATCATGACAGGGTGCTTTTTGAAGCCGCAATTGTTAAATCGGATGCTCGAGAGCACGGAAAAATATGCCACAGACTGCCCATCATAATTCCACCTGGAGAAATCAGACTTCGAACCGTAGAAAACGAGAACACTGACCAGTAGGCACTTGCCGCACAATGCTTTCGCATATGTGTGTACACGAGTTGAAACTTTGATCGGTGTTATTGTTCAAGTATCAATCTAATTTTTATTTTAATGTGAGAAGAAATCGGGAGCATTGCTAAAGCATTCTCTACACTAACGTCAACATCAATCAATCCTGTTGATGTAGAAATATTTGTTGTTATATATCGAGTGTAATTTTTAATGACAATCTCGGTGGCGCGGAGAGCACTGCCCTCACGATCACTCAATTCAGAGAGAAACTCATGTTCGCTTACCTACTAATTCTTTGTTTCCCAGCTCATACATAGTTTAGCATCGTTCACAAATCCAACGGACATTTCTGTTCAGTGGCGCTTCGCTTTCACACGAACTGCGCACCACTGACCGACACGCAGGGAGACGTGCCGGCACCAAGTATTCAGTCTCCATCTACGAGGACACGTCACGCTTACACTCGGCAGATGCGATTATTCCATCGAAGCTGCATGCTATTAGTTTTGTCATGTGTGCCACGCACGGTGCCCGGCGATATGAATCGACCTTAGCCTGCGCGCCGCCCCATGAGAACGTCGCAACGGCCGACCCCCCGGCACGCGAGGCAGGCGACGTCTCCGTCCTCGCACAGTCCTCCTCGCCGTCCTCGCGGACGGCCGGCCGCCGCAGATAACGCGGCGGGCCGCGGAGGCCTCCGCCGCCCCCGTGCCTTCGCAACAAGGGCCCGACACAAAGCCAGTCATAAGAAGAAGGGGCGGCAGGGGAGGCGGTGCGCAGCGTGGGGCGTAGAGCAGGGCGCGGAAGAGCACGGGCGGCGGTGGGGGCGGGGGAGGGCGGCTGTCCGGCGAGCCGACTTATCTGGCTGGCCATTCGTCTCTTTCCCGCGCCGCGCTCTCCACTCTCTTTAATTCCGCATTTGGTCCAATCCCCGTCCGCCCATAACTTTCCGCCGTCCCTGGGCTCAGCACCGCCTTGATCACGCGCTATCAGTCTCCCTCACGGCGCGTGATAAGCCGAGGCTGCCGGCCGGCCCGCCCGCCCGCCTGCGGACCTCCGGCTTCTCGTCTCTCGGCTCCGCCCCCGCCACGGCCGTCCCCGCTCGGCCTGCCGTCGGAGCCTGACGCGTCGCGGGAGCGGGACGGCGTCCGACGTATGCGCGAGGAAGATAAGACGCCGCGAGTCTCCCCTTTCGCGCTGCGCGGGCGGGGGGGGGGGGGCAGTGAAGGTGGGCGGGGCGGCGAAGGTCGGAAGCGCGAGATGAGGACTGCGGGTCAACGAATGGGAGACGACGGCCAAGCAGGGCGCCGGGAATCCAGATTTTTCTGTCAAACTAACCGAGGCAAAAAGATTTCCATAAGGTCTTTGAACCTTTTCGTAGATACACACGTGAAGTAAACAACATAAGCGGATAATAAAATGACATCTCCATTTATTTACGTATGATTTGGACGATAAATTCACGAAAAGTGGAAATGAAAATAGGTCCAACTCGCTGAATAAAATGAAAGGAAAACTAGAATCAACCGCTGATATATGTAAAACAAAAATAAAATTATGAACCTTTGCTTCCATCGCGCACGTAACTATATTACTTAAATAATGAAAATTAGTCACCCGCATAAATTTGTCCTGCACGCTGTGGATATGACAGCTAATTATGATTACTATATTTCCAGAATGAAGATGAATTAATTATATTTAACAATAACATTGCAAAACCTAGAGCTTATGAACTAATAAAATGCGTATAACATTATAACGAAACAGAGATATTTTAACCAGTTTCTTACTGACACTTTCTCATGTTTACGATTGGTGCGAAATGAACATTCTTATTGTTATAACTTCCGTGTCATCCACAATTAAATCGGTTTTCTATTCTTCTACATTCTGGATCGAATACTCCACAAATCACATATTTGAGTTTGCACAAGAGTAAAGCTATCTTGCCTTTTAATCCCTCTTCCCCAAAAACGTAAATTCCGGAACTCTCAATTGAATAAATAGTGTGAGACACTTGAAAATCATTATCTGATTTTTTTAGATATGTATAAACATTCTCACTTTGGATTATCATTTACACATTAATATTAAATATTTGTTTTAATACTAATTGCAAGTAAAGCAATATTTTCTTCAATTTATTTATTTGATTAACGTCAAAAACCGTAGAAAATGACTGTGAGTAGGAAAACTTTCAAGCCTAGAAGAAGAAAGAGCTACCCTCTCAGCATTTGCTCAAAGGATCAATGAAAATTTAAGAAATTAGAGAAGAGGCAGACGGAGGAACATCTTGAGTTATCCAATAATTCAAATTATACAAAGTCCAGGCGCTATGAATTTCTATAACATCGTAGCCAAGTTTTCACCGAAGCTCCGACCTTCGACCTACTCGATTAATATCTATTTTCTCATTATTTAGTTCATTAGGTCACCTTTCATACTTAAATCCCCCCTACTAGTGAGCCCCCGTGTCAGACAACATCCTTCATCGCGAGTTCTAGAAACATGACATCCTGTTGTCGCTCTTCCGCTGAGACTTCAGAACAATTTTTCCAGGACGAAACTTTCCTCTTAATCTGCGAAGGCGGCCCGAGTGCCCATCTCCGAATTCATTTTCCGTAATCATCTATACTTTTCAAGATGCCTAGGAACCCCTACGCCCTTCTCGACTAAGTCAGCCGCTTATGGGTAGGTAATCACGATGGAAGGAAGGAGGAAGAATGGTGATATTATACGCGCACGTTTTCTAGAGCGACATACCTACCCCCACTCCTTTGCTAACATCAGTTTAATTCAGAATAAGTGAAAGCAACAAGCTTTGTTGACAACTTTTAATGAACAGAAATGTTTGCTCTCAGGCAATAGAAACTATTTTGCAACGAAAAAGAGCTACAATTTCATATAATAGTACTGTCAACAAAATAATAAAACCCCCCACTCATCTCGCATCTAGCGAAATGAGGGCTCAAAAAAACGTGCGGGTATAATACATGGTGGTTGGGAGAATCCCACCATCCCATAAGAAAGAAGTGAACATCCTTGCCTGACGTGATATTCGAACGTGCAACGCTGAAGGGCGATAATGTTCAGACGTAACTGAAGACCCTCTTAACGATCTTGGCTACCCACGTCGGCTTTAGGCAATTTTTACCTTTAGAACCAATCAGACTCACTTCGTTCACGCACTTTCAAGTTGGCTACGACGCTCCGCCGTTCGGCCTACGAGCAAATCGCCTCCGTTCGACCTCCGTAAATCGCGACGATTTGTTAATTACAAGGTATTAACCGCAAAGGAAAATTTGGTTTACTAGAAACGCACTTATCAAATTCGTTCAAACCGTAACTTAATATGAAATCATCTCACCGGTCTAGTTCGTTGAATTCACGAGTCTACTGCACCTGCACAACGAGAATAGCCCACCAACAAGAGAAAATAGATGCAACAAACGTTTTGGCCGTGCGTAGGCAAAGGACCGGAATAATACCTGAAGGGCCCTAGGCATGACCAAACTAGGGGACCCTCTAATAATTCTGAAATACTGAGCATATGTAATGAAAATAAACTATAATCTATAAAGTTCAGAAAAAATTAAAATATTTTAATTATTTACGAACCGAAATAAAATGTTGGGTTCGCTTGAAAAAATTATTGGATATCACCTATTCGGGGGCCCTAAACATATTCTCTCTGCGCATATATTTCCCATCTGGGAAATGGTGGGAAAAAAGATAGGGAGATAGGCAGGGCGAGCAGACGCTGTGGGAGCGGCGAACACAATTGTTCACTGATTGATTATTTACTGTTTGCAGGCACCTCAGCTGTTGAGGTCATGAAGGTCCCGTAAGTGTAGTGCATGCCATATACCGGCAGACGGCGGTGTTTCTCAGTCGCTGGAATTTGAGATCCGGCGCCGACTTACACGCCAGCTAGCTGGGCGCCACCCCAGTTGAGACAAGCCTGTAGCTCCCAATTAGTCTCCAGACAGGTGTGATAGTGGCGCGCATGTAAGTGTATGTGTGCGTAAAGGGAAAGGAGAGGATGATAAGGAAGGATCCCGCGAGGTCCGTGGCCTCTGTGTTGAGGTATTTCTCAGGCATTCACCCCACAGTGGGCGACGAAAACACAGAACTACTGATCAGAACAGAATTCTCCTCCAGGCATAGGTTGAATATAACTTATCTGTATAGCCAGTATCGAAAAATCCGCCTACGCCGGGACTCGAACCCTAGGTCCCCGCGGTCAGCGAAACTGCAGAGGCAACGGCAATATTATGTACATAAATATGATCCCTTTCTTAGCTGGCTTAACTAACAAAACATTTTACTAAATTTTCACATTAATCGTTTTTATTTAATTTTTCAAAACAACGACGTTTCGACCATTTTGATGTATCATCACCATCAAGCTCCTATAATGAATATAAACATTTCAAAATGTTTACTCAGACGGTGTAAACATGTTCAATTTAACCATCACAACTGTGGACACCATTGGTGGAAACGGTCATATAACGGCAATGTTAGCACTGAGCCATCGCAGAGGGTGCCACGCCCCCGAGCCCCGACGCTTTCCCACGCGCCGCGTGCGTGCCTCAGCCTGCCTCCTGCCTCCGCCGACGCCTGCAACGAGGTGCAGCGTTGCAGCGATGCACCGCGAGGCGAGGCGCCGTACTGGGTGGACGCTGCGTTCCCACGGCTTCCTCGCTGCCCGCGGACGACCGACGGCGGAATTAGCTGGACGGGCCTCATCAAGAAACCCGCCCGGCACCGCGTCACAAACAACTAAACCATGGTCACATTCAACAATCAGCCAAGTGGACTGCGGCCCAGAGATCACCGCCACTCCAAGTCCACCATCAAGTAAACAGATTTAAAGAGTTCAAAATTTACATTTTTTAAATTTTGATAAAATTTAAAACTAAAATTAAACCTTTTACTTCACTTGAAATATTTTATTAATTACAAAATATTGGATTTTTTACGACCATTTAATTTAAATTAGATGTTAAGAATGTTTTGATAATACATAGCTTTAATGATTGAAAATAATTTCTCCGAAAAATTAATCCATAATACAACGAAACCTGTATTAACCGGACACCAATTGTACCAGCAGAAATTGACCGCATCATAATAGAAGTGACCGCTTCAACAAGGTTGAGTTTATTGGAAGCCTAAATCAAATGTAATTATGCTAAGTGCGATGAAATAAAGTGCGTTCTCTTTAACATTTGCCTTCTCTTGGCCAGTATCAAAAACACACCCTTGACTTGTCAATCATTCCCTTAGTCGAGAGACTCATTTTCCGTCCATCGAATTGAACAAGCAAACTAGCAGATACCCATGGAAGGGAAGCGAGCCAGAAAACAACAGGAGTGCTGTAAATGGGAGAAACGTACAGATTTTTTTTCAGTGAGATTCATTAATACCATTTGTTGTTATTTAAAACAATGTAATTCCTCTACGAGATAAGCACTGTTGATATCATTATTCGTAGTAATCTGACAATGCGTCCTGCCATAGGAAGATATTAGATAGATAGATAGATTTATGAAAGTTCGCCTTGAGATAATGCTCGGTGGCAAACATTATTATAACTAGATACACGACAATAACAAAACTATTACGAATATTTACAAAGATAATTACAATTAGAATTAGAGATTGATTTTGAGTTATCTGTAAGTTGATTTATAGCTTTTCTAACACTTCACTCCACTTCACTTCACTTCACATCATTTCACTGCGCTGCACTACACTGCACTCCCCTCCCTTCCCATGCCCCCCACCACACTACATACACTTCACTTCACTGTAAAAGGGACATGACCATATTATTAATAATAATAACGATTATAATAATATAACTAATAATAACAATAACTTAAAAGTTACATCAAAACCAGTAACAGTGTTAATAATTATGATATCAATAATAATAATAATAATAATAATAATAATAATAATGATAAAAGTCCCAGTATTATTAATGATGACCTACATAGAATTAAGTATATTTTTAAATTTCACATTAGAAGGAAGAGTCTCTAGTGCTTTTGCAGGTAGTTTGTTCCAATCTACTATAGTACGATTCACAAAGGAGAACTTGCCTACATCAGTTCATTGCTTTCTACATCGTATTTTCCAAGGATGGTCTCCTCTGCTTTTATAATCAGGTTTCTGTAATCTTTTACTGAGGTCTGCCCATGCTGAGTCCCCTTTGTATATCTTGTACATTGCGCATAAACGCGCCCGTTCCCGTCTCTTAGATAAGGGTTCCCATTCATCTCGTCCATCAACGCGTCCATGATTTACAAACTTTCCGGCCTGTTTTTGAATTTTATCTAACGCCTCGATTTGCCCTTTTCTGTACGGGTCCCAGCAGGCCGCTCCGCACTCTAAAATAGAACGAACAAGTGTAGTATATGCCAAGGATCGGGCATTCTAACTACTGTTTTTTAGAATGCGCATTACGAAGTGCAGCGCTCTCCACGATTTTTTCGCCGTATTGTTAATATGATCCGACCAACCCAAGTCGCTACGCAGGACCAAACCCAAATACTTACAGTTTTTTACACGCGGTATATCGTTAGTTCCTAACTTGTAATTCGAGTGTAATTCGAGTGTCGACCGAGCGATCAACTGTAATCAACATTTTTCCGGTTCTTACTACAACGTAATGCAAAATCGCTTGAGGTGACAGCGTGTTCAGTCAGGGTCAGTCTACGAAATATGCTTGGTCGCTGGCTGCTTAGACCGACGACCGGTCAAAAGCGTAAATATTTATACTGTTTTATGAAAAAACGAGACAGTTCCACGAAAAATAGCAGTGAGTGAAGATGACTGGTTGGGCTGGTTTTACTGATGCATAATAGCATTTAATAATAATACAATTTTATATATTAATATGATTTACAGATAAAATTGATATATAAAATGAATAGTAAAAAAATTTAAGGTTTCATTATGATAAATAGAAAATAAAAGAGTGCATCCATGTTTGCGGTATTAATTTGCTCGTTATTTTGGTTTAGTGAAACCGGGCCCCTACCCAAGTACTGTCCAAGGCCTCTTACAACATAAATCCGGCCCTGATTTATAGAAACGAATACTGCAGAGTAAAAACAGAGAGCAGGGCTTCTCTCGGAAGGCACAAGGAAAGCGTCCCGTTTACGCCCTCCCATCCCTCCGCTTGACCGCTCGTCAACGAGTGAACTTGTTGGGCGGTGCCCGAAAGATTGCGGCTATGCAACGGTCAACTGATGCCACGCGACTGCACCACATGCGTAGGGCGCAATCGTGGACAATGCAATCGCATCAACTGTCACCTATACCAAACGCGTGGCGACACCACCGTTGAACGAACAAAAGGAAG